>CAKNXH010000234.1:317501-340902 GCA_932178445.1 Andricus quercusramuli
AAGAAAATCTTATCGTCTCTCCGTAGCTTAGTTGGTTAGAGCATCAGCCGGAAATCTGAAAGACCCGGTGTTCAAATCCCAGCGGAGCTAGAGAGATCTTTTCCACAACTTATAAAACTAATAATCAATATATTATTATTTATTATTTATTTAGGTAACACATTCTTATTACAATACCTTAAATTAACTACACAAGTTATAACAACATTTCTTTTAACGAAATTTGTTGTGTAAATTATATCTAGGAATTTGCTTAGAATTATATACATACATATATATGACATCCATTTGCTTGAATTGCTTTAGTTTTATATAGAGAGGAGATCTAATTTACTTAAGGTTCTATCGACCTTATGGAACACATTCTCATACAGACACTTGCGCTTCGCGCTCGATATTTGATTTGAAAATACGAAAATATTATAATATAATATCTATCAATTTTTTCGTGGTTTGTGTCGTTTGTCCAGCATTTTATTCTTAAATCAGATTTTTACAAATAAAGCAAAAACCACGCGTCCCATCGAAAAGTGAATAATAACAAATTTGTAGATCTTTTTCGGTCGTACAATTTTCGCCAATTCATCTTTTTCCGTATCTTGTATAGTTTGACCACAGAATGGAATTTTTGATTTTTCATCATTTTTTTTCATATCATATCATATATCATATTTCATGCATACAATTCTCAAATTTGAAAAAAAAAATGGTCAGAACGATTTTCAAAATGCGATCCCTTTTGGAATTTTTATCTAAAATAGCTGGCTCACAAACTTGACCTTAATTTCGGAGACTGGAAGAGTATACCAAAGGACAATCCAATCGGTCAATTCTTTCGAAAGTTACCGTGCTCACAGACAGACATACAGACAGACAGACAATGCAAGTTTGATTTTCTCAAAGTAAAAAAAAAGTTGTATTCGCTCAACGTGTATCACACGGGCATTTTTTTTCATAAAAATCAATAACATTATGCGGGCTCGCTCACTTTTGGCCTAAAAAGTCTGAAACTTCCCAAAAAACTTCTCTCGACCCTTATGAAGAACTTGAGTTAATTTAAAAAAACGCATTGAATTCCGCTCGTCGAAATTTGCAGTTTATATTTTATTTTTCACAAAGTTGAAATCGGACAAGAAAATGTTGCCCACAAAAGTTGTGCTCTCCATTAAGTTCTATATACTTATATATTTTTCGAGTGGTTTTATCAAAATTTGAGTTAAATTTAAGCAAGCAACATTCTAGGTTTGAATCAAAAACAGCTGAATTTATCCATGAATGACAAATTTCCATAAGAAAACACTTAAATCCTTATCTGGAGCAGATTCATTTTCTAAAAAATGTTGCATTTTCCACAAAAAAGACGAAATTTTCACCAAAAGAGATGAATCTTCAAATGAAAAAGACGAATTCCCAGCAAGCCAAATCCTCAGCCAAACAAATCAATTTTTGAACCAATATTTAAATTTTTAATCTAAAAGGAATACCTTTTTAACCAAAAATGGAATAGTTGGAACTTCATCAAAAAAGATTGGTTTGTAAAAAATTACAAAAGAGTTGAATTTTCTACCGAATAGTTGACTTTTCTACCAAGTTGATGAATTTTCAAGCCTAAAAGAAGAATTTTCTACCAAAAACAATAAACCTTTTAGAAAATACATGTATTTTTGACTAAATAGTTGACCTTTCACAAAGCTATTGAATTTTCTTTCACATTCTGGAATTTTCTAGCTATAAATATAAATTTCCCACAGAACAGTTGAATTTCATATCAAAAAATGTAAATTTCCAACAAAACAAGATGAAATTTTTACAAAAAGAAATGAATTTACCAAACAACGAAGAAAAAAGATTTCAATCTAATTGCTGAATTTTTGAGAAAAAAAAGCAAATTTTCAACGAAATAGTTGAATTTCAATAAAAAACTAAAAACTAAAAAACTAAGTTTTCACCAAATTTGGTCTATTTTCAAGACAATATTTAAATTTTGAACCAAATAAGTTCACATTTGAGTGGGAAAAGGAGAAAAGGTAGATAAACTGTGAAGCCTACGATAAATAAATAGAAATTTTTTTAATTTGTAGAAAAGAATAATAGTTTGAATAAAAATTTGAAGTTCAGTTTCAATTCTATGAAAATATTAGGTTAGGAAGCTGGAAACTTAATGAATTAGATAATCGCACGTTTTTCATACAAAATACTTATTGTTACTAACACATTCTATTTTCTGAAACTAATTTAATTAATTTTGGACGTTTATTCAATCAAAAAATTTTATATTTTATATGTATATTGGATCCATACGTTTCTCAAATCTTAGTAAGATTTTTGGGTTGGGGGAGGGGGCTTGTGGATAACATCTTGTTTGTTTATCATTCTGTTAATGTGTGATTATTATATTCAATATTAAATTTTGTTTAACTTCTGTCTTTTAGTTATTCGCAGATATGAAAATTTCTTACGTAAGAAATGCTGTAGACCACGTACCTTTCCCCCATGTAAGACAGCAAAGAAAAATCTTCGCCCCCTCCCCTCCCAACAGACTTTACGTTATTGGTGCGTGCTACATAAGGGGATATGGATAGATGTAGACAAAAAGCTCACAATTAAAAAATTAAGTCATCAGCGAAAAATATTTTCAATTGTGGACACTAACCCCTGGTTAAAAAGGGATACATTAGATCTATCCAAGTATCATATGGCCATTCTACAATTTTTTATTCCTCTTATTCCTCTTATTTAATCTCGTCTCAGGCCGAAATTTCAGAGGAGATGTGCTTGATAGGGAGAAAGTGAAGATGTGAGAGAAGATAGTGATGTAAGGGGGGGGGGGGCGTAAGCGTTAGGGAAGGACGAATATACTTGCGAAGTACGCTTGTTGCCCGGTATAAGGATTGCCTCTTGTAGGTGGAAATCACCCATAAATATTCAAATCTTCCGTGTATTCGATTCGGGACTCTAAGCTCCAGAGAGGGTTCCTGCATCTTGAATATTCGGTTCCGAGACCTGACATCGTCTCATGCGTCTCCCTCGATAACGCCTCAGACCTCCAAGATTCCTATCACTATGATTAAAATGATCTCGGATTCAAGAAGCATTTCCTTTCTTAGATTATGATTGCCTTCGAATCTGAAATTGAATTACGTATCGGCTCAAACGCCAATATTAAAATTTGTATATTAAGCAGCGTTCAATTATGCACATCGTTATTTCAAAATTATAAGAGTATAAACTGATTTCTTAAATTCTGAAGTTTCGATATCATTTGAATTCACACAATAACACCCCCTTCCCCAGAAATTCAAGAAATCACATAAAATAACAAAACCTCCAGCGACTCCACATGAACAACATACTCAGAACCCGAAACATCCCAGGAATCTAACACATCTTCAACCCCTAAGCAAACACAACAACTTCCAAATGAAAATAATGTCAGAAGAATAACACAAACTTGAATCCTACACTGGTACAACACTCCCAGAACCCTAAAAATCTCAGAAACCAAACGCAACCCCCACTTCTTTCAAATCATAAAACCCTGAGAACTCAAAACATCCTAAAAACAGAAAACCTCTGGAAACCAAAAAAACACTCGAATTTCGAAAAATTCTTCGATTCTAAGTACAAGCGACAATCTTCCTACAAGAAAAACACACAAAACAGTCAGCAAAATACTTCCAGAACATAAAACATCCAATGAATAGAAGATTCAGAACCTAGAACATCATCCCAGGAACAGAATACAACCAAAAGCCCCTCCACTCACACAACTTTCCAAGCCCAAGTCATCCGAGGAACCGAACACAACCCTCAGCATATGCACATACTAAATAGACACTGACAGTACCCCAACCCCTGAATGAGCACAACCCTTGCCCTGACACAAAACAACACATGAACAGAAGACAACCTCCAAACTCTCTATAAACACAAGACATCCAGAGCCCAAAACATTTCAGGTACTTAGTACAAGGCCCAAACCCTGAAAAAACTCACAACAAACACACAACACATGCACAAGACTTCAGGAACCTAAAACATCTAAGGAATCGAACATAACTCCCAACCTCTCCATACACACAATAACTGTAGAACCCAAGACATCCCAGAAACGGGATGAAACCTCCAACCTTCCGACACACACAACCCCTCAAACCCCAAACATCCCTCAAAAACCAAACGTAACAGACAACCCTTTTAAAACACAATACTCCGAGAATCCAAAACATCTAATGAATAGAATCCCAAATTCTGATCACAAGCCCTTCGACGAGAAAAAATCATAGCCATAGATGCACAATAACCCTGGAACACATAACATCCAAGGAATCAAACATAACTTACAACCCCTCCAGAAACACAGCAGCTTTAGAATCTAGAACATCCCAAAAACATCATACGACCAGCAACCCCTCTACGCACAACATCCGAATTTGAAACATTTCAGGAACCGAACACAACCCATAACACCTTTAAAGACAAAACACCCCGAGAATCCAAAGAACTCAACCTTTGCCAATTTCTGGAGTTTTTTATAGGACGTATGAATATTTTTCACATATAACATAATACTTTCAGTGACTCCTTTTTTTTTGTCATAAGAAAATTGATAATCTAAAATTAAATGAATTCACCGCTTCCCATTGATAAACTGAAGTTACTTCCCAAAGTGCTAGGGGAAATATTTCTTACCCTCATATTAAAGCAGAAACTCTCGTTTGTACAAGAAACATCACTATAATCCTCGACGTCAAGCGATGGATCATCAAGCCCATTAGTCGCGCACTCTGATAGATCTCTTGGCATGGAAATGGTCTGTTTACAAAGATCACGACTGACTGCATTTAATTTAGCTGTCTCGGTTGAATTTAAATGTCATTCTCGATGAAGACTGTTTCTCATCGCTGAATTTCTCTTAACCGCTGATTAAATAGAAATAGTTAAGACGCTTTGAGTGACAAGAAACGAGAGAATTCTGGCATTCGCACGAGTCAGACCTGGCCTCTCGTATTTAATTTATTTTCCTATTTATTTTCAAAAGATATGTTTATTCTTTATTTATTATCAAACGCTGTTTTTCTCTGGAGATTTTTAAATCATTTTTTCGAAGTTTTAAGATCACATGGTACAAGAGGTACATAATTCCAATTAATTTTTTCTGATTGTTCATTTGAGTATTTTTTTAATTCAGAATTGAAACTTTCCTCTGACATGAACTCAAACGTCTTCGAATAAAATTAACAACAGGAGCCCTCGGGAAACGTTATATTGGGTCCCATCTGCTCAATTTGAGCTACGGGCTAACCCAAAGATAAAAGATGCATACCCAGATACATGAAGGTCCGTCGTGCACTTTGAACACCCACCAAGCTTGCATTCCCCCAGGCTAGACCATTTTCATGAGCATCTAATGAAAGATTCATTCTCGCCAATTTAAGATCACCATCTCAAGCTCATTTATCTTGACTCGAAGACGAGCATCGGGATTGAATTTTATTTCAGATCTAGGTTAGGTAGTTGACCAAAGAGTTTTGTCGAATTTTCAAAGTCAAGAATGGTAATACAATCAGAAAATATTGATTGAGACTCCTGAAAAATTGTAATTCAAAGGTACTCTTTTGACAAAGTCACAAACAAATATAGCTCAGATGCAAATCTTTTACCATCCACTTGAAGCAACTGCTTTTGGATTTTCTCAAGTCAATTGAATTTTCAAATTTGCATCTCAGTTATCATCAGAGAAACTGGAATTGGGAGAAAAAAACTTTATTTAGAATCTTGCAGTATTGCCACAAAACTATTAAGTCCAGACGCAAAATAATTTAGTATGTATTCGAACTACCGTATGTTATTCATACATATACCTTTTTAAATTCCTCCTATATCAGGGATGTTGATGATATGCATGAGCACATCGCTCACAAACGCAGCACCATCAGAACTCAAAACATCCCAAAAACGGAATGCAATCCCAAAATTCTAACAACATATAACACTCACAAAATACCCCCAAAAATTAAATTCTCCCAGGAACTAAACACAACCCCGAACCTCTCTGCTACTTGTTTTTTATAAATCTTTAGCGTTTTAGAGGTTGTGCGTGAATAACATGAAGTTTTTTACTAAACTTTCAAAGTAGGTACCCCCCTTTTTAAGGATTCATAGTTTTTATCCCTCCCCCCACTCACTCTATATTACGTAATTTTTACCGACTAAATTTTGTTGCAAATTCATTTAGGGGTGGTTGAATTGAATAAAAAAGTCGTATTTTCAACAGAATAGTTGAATCTTCAACCAAAACAGATTCATTTTCAACACATTAGTTACATTTTTAAACGAAAAAGACTAATATATTCTCATCAGGCACCAAAAAATATTTACATTTTTAATCAAAAAAAGGTTAATTTACTCAAGAAATATAAATTTTTAACGAAATACTCGAATCTTCAACTAGAAAGGAATAATAACGCAACAATTTCATGTCAAAACAGAAAATTTAGTTCATATTGAAAAAGACGAATTTTCTACCAAAAATGCATACATTTTCAACAAAAATCGTGAATTTTCGAGACAAAAATACGAATTTCTTACAAAAATGTTGGATGTCGTACCCGGAAATGCAAATTTTCAACCCAAACAGATGCATTCGCAAACAAAAAGTTGTAGTTTCCACGAAAACAGATTAAATTTTTACAAAAAATATGAATTTTCCGACAAAAACAGAAAGAAGAGTTGAATCAAATTGTTGAATTTTCAAGCCAAAAAGACGAATTTCCAACAGAAAAGTCGATTTTTCAATCAAAAAATATGATTGGAGTTTTTCATCTTTACTACCATAAAGAATAATAACTTAGAGGAATTTTGAAGTTAACTTTTAATGCTCTAAAAATATTAGGATAGAAGAGTGGAAATGTTGCTATGAAAATTAATCGTTGGACTACGCAATATTTTTGTTGCAAAAAAATGATAAAAGTTTATGTGTGTTGAAAAAATACCTATGTTATTAACACATTTTATGCCCTGAGTTCGTAAAGCATTTGCAAGATTTTGGGCAGGAGGTCGGAACAAATCTCATGGTGTTTCAGATGGGTAAGAGGGGTTGAGAAGGTTATAAAAACACCTCACGTAATTTGTAATGACCCCTTATTTGTTTATTCATTATTATTTTGTGAATTAGTGATTATTATATCTAATAATAATACTGATATTATCATTCAGTAGTTATATCATTATGCAAATAACAAATAATACTCTTATAATTGCCAATAAAGTAACATAAACTTCGTTTTACAATATTGAAGTATTGAGTACAAGCCCCAACCCTTCAAATAACCATTCTCAGCAACAAACACAACACACGCACAATACTCCAGGAAGCTTCAGAAGCCAAATCATCTCAAAAACTGAATACAACATAAAAATTCTTTAGAAATAGAGCATACGCATTACCCGAAAACCCAAATAATCCGAAGAATCGAACAAAGAACCCAACCCGTTTAAACACATAATCCCGGAACCCAAAACTTCTCTGAAACACAAAATTCTCAGAACCCAAATCATGCCAGAAATAGAATATAACCTTCGAACCGTCGGTGAATTTCGACAATAGGCATATTGATATAGCTACTTCACTCGCAGAATTTATTGAGAGATATTACAGTTCTTAAATTTCCTGATTATATACTCAGTTTCTTATACTTTTTTCTAATCATCAGTGTTTCAGTAAAAAGAGTCACATTTTTTGTCTAAAGTCGTGGAAATTTCTATGATGACAATAATGGCTGGTATCAGAGAAGGGGTGAACAGAATCGATATCATACAACTTACGATGTTGGTATTGATGATATGGATAAGCTCTTAGTCTCGAGATCCAGGGCTGAGTATTGGCCTCTGAATTACCTCCCACTTTCCATGCATTCTTTGGTCAGCCTCCGTTTATTCTCTCACACAACAACTGGATCCAGAAAATTCCCAGAAAGCGAACACAACAACCTCTACCTCTGCCTAAACATACAACTTCTCGAACACACAACAGCGAAGGAACAGAATACAACCTGCAAGCCTGCAAGAAACATAACAAACTTAGAACCCATGAAATGCAAGGCGCAAGCCCCCCGAATCCAAAAAAAATTAAGGAATCACAATCACTTCCAACTCATACACAAACACAACTCAAAACATCCCAGAAACAGAATACAACCTCCAAACTATCGGTAAATGTCGGAAACTGGAGCTTTAATATAGCCAATCTACTCCCAGAATTTAACAAAAAATATTAAAGTTCTTAATATTCATGATCTTCATACTCAGTTTTCTGTACTTTGTGTCTAATCTAGAGCGTTCCTGTAAAGAGAGTCAGATAATTTGTTCTCAAGTTCCGGAAATTTCTATGATAACAATAATGGCTGGCATCAGAGAAGTGTTCAAGGGAATCGATATCATCCAACTGGTTGTGATGGTGTTGATGATATGCATGAGCTTTAGGTTCTCAATCTCGAGATCCAGGCCTAAGGAAGGGCCTCTGAATCTTCTCCCAATTTTCATTCATATTTAGGTAAACCTCCTTCCTTTCCCTGCTGCTGTCTGCTCTTAAGTTGAGAAGATGCAAATTATGCAATCCCGAGTAATCAAATCCTACTGTATTATGGGCTTACCGAGTCTCTGGTATTAACTGCTTGCCGCAGTACTTTAGGATAACGAATACCTGTTGGCAAAATTTGCTATCGTACTGGAAATGTGAAAATTATAATTATCGAACAAAATTATGAGTAATGGATAAAAACTGGAATTTGAATTTGGAATTTTCAGATTTAAAGAATCTTGACATTTCCTATTGTGAAATTTGAATGTTGTCGACACATAGTTGCACTCACTCAATTTTTCGTGATCGACCTCCCATAATTTGTTCGTTTTCCGAAACTTGAAATTTACATGGGATTTCAAATGGGATTTTTTTATATAACTTCTCATTGTTTAAACAATTATAATTTCTTAAACAATATTTTCCCCTGTAAATCGTGAAAAGCTATCATCCTTCGGGATAAATAATATAAAGGTGATGAATGTCAAGAGTGGTACATCTTTTTTTTAAATATTTGGTAATTATATAAACCAATTTTATTTGTTCGAACAATCTGTTTTTCCTTAAAATCGTAAAAAGTTTTTATTTTCTGAAATTGATGATACGATTAACGAATGTGCGAAAGAATATAATTCTTAAGGATATTTGGTAATCATTTGGATAATTTTAATTTGTTTAAACAATTTTTCCTCCTGTAAAGCAAGGAAAATTATTATTTTATGGAATTAATAACACAATTAATGACGCAATTAATGACACAGTTAAGAAATGTTAAAAGTAATATTTTTTGTTTGGGATTTTTCGCAATTATTCAAAAAATTAATAATCACTTGCACCTCTTATAGGAAGAGTGGAGAGAATTCTATTTTTTTCAAATATTTCACACTATTTTGCTTATTATTCAGTATGTCCTCATCTGAGAACGTATTCCCCATATTATTTTAAGAATTAAATTCAGTTGCTCTAAGAGAAGCATAGTCCTTTTTTCTCAAAGTTACATCTATGTTTTGTTTTATTGATATGCTTTGAGAAAGATCTACATGCAAATTATTTTTAATTCACAGATTTCATTATTCTACAAGGGTGATTTCAGCAAATAAAACAGACTTTACTTGAAACAGTCGAATTTAATTGATTAAACAAATTATCATTGTTTGAACAATATATGGTATACGTTTCAAGATAAGAAAATACTGAATAATAAGCGACATAGTGTGAGAGATTCGGAAAAACTAGATTTTTCTCCACCTTCCCTGTGAAAAGGCGCAAGTGAATGATTATTAATTGTTTCAATAATAATTGCTAAACAGCTTGAACAAAAACAGCAGTGTTCACATTCGTTAATTGTGTCATTAATTGAAGAGAAAAATAACTTTTTACGATTCACAGGGGAAGAAATGGTTGAAACATATAAAATTTATTTGAACAAATGAAAATTGTTAAAAAAATTCATAAATATCCTTGAGAAAAAAATTGTTTTCAACATCTGTTAATTGTGTCAATAATTGCAGAAAATAACTTATTACGCTTGACAGGAGCAAAAATTGTTTAAATAAATGTGAATTGTTCAAATACATGCAAACTATCCTTTAAAAATATATTACTCCCAACATTCGTTAATCGTTTCATAATTTCCGGAAAATAATAACTCTTTACATCTCTTTATTATTTGTGGCAAAGGATGATCAGTTTTCACGACTCACAGTAAGAAAAAAATTGTTCGAGTGAATAATAATTGTTCGAGCAATTCAAAATTATTTTAAAAATACCGTCCTTTGCATAAATTTGATAAAAAACTGAAATTTTTCATTTTTTGGGACATTTTCTGCGTACAGTAAAATTATTTAAAATCTAATCACCTAATCTCCTATGGAATCTAAATGTAGAAAGTACGAAATTTTAAATCGTTCCAGTATAATCAGAAATAATCATACACAAAACTATTTTTATTTTAGTTTTTTTAGATTTTCCGTTCAAATTTGAGAGAAATCAATGAATTTAGATTGGCGAAGAAAATATTATTAAAAATTGAACTCTCTTCATTTGTGAGTTACATTCTCTGCTTGAAAAAATATTTCTTTTTGTAAATAAAAAAATGGCACTTAAGAGATTTATTTCTTTAAATCATAGCAAGTGTATTTAATAAAATTAAATTTATATTGCGCACAGACATGAGCCTTTTTTCGAAAAACGTAAAATACGGTAATTGTTTGAATGAATATTGATTATTTCTTAAATTTAATTATCAATCTTAATTCCTATGGCGACGCTTGTTCAGTTTGGAAAAAGCTTTGAACAGATCGCAAGTATTTCTTCGATAATTGATAAAAAAATTTTCTACACCTGAATAACAAGACTTGACTTTTTATTGTGTTGCTGCGTATTCAAAAACCCAAACTTTTGTTAATTTTAATCTAATTAAATAATTTTTTTCGTTTCATTTCGTCGAAAGTAATAAATTATTCCGATAATAATCTGAATTATTATAACAAATACCTGGTTTCGACATAGAATGATCCACACTTACACCTGGTGTAAAGAAAATAACCGCAGTATAATTGACTTCGTTATTGCAGACGAAAGACTAAGAGAACTAGTTACAGATACAAGAGTCATGAGGGGTGTCGAATGCAATACTGATCATTACCTTTCAGTCTCTAAGATGAACTTAGGGCGGGGATGGAGAAGAAAGACAACCAAAGAAACGGAACAAATGCGAATCAAGGTCGAAAATTTACAGAAACCGGAAGTGCAAATAGATTTTCAGAATAAGATAAACGAACGCATAGATAAGGCAATTTGGGAGTCGCTTGAATGCAATAAAGATATAGAGGGTGCGTGGGCTTTATTGCGGGATATCATTGTTAAAATTGCGATTGAAGTGTGTGGTACGGCAAGGGTAGGAAGAAAGTCTGGCGATGCATGGTGGAACGATGAAATTAAGGCAGCCCGAAAAGAAGAAAAAGAAGCACACAAGAAAACGCTGAACATGACAGGTCTTAGCGAGGAGGTGAGAAATAGACTCAAAAATGATTACAGACATAAAAAGAGGAAAATTAAACGACTAGTCAAAGAGAGCAAAGAGAAAACCAGAACAGAAGAAGAGAAGTAAATAAAAAATTGCTTTGAAGGAATTATAAAACTATTATATAAACAGTTGAAGGAAAGTAAATGTACGGAGTTTGTCAGCATGAGAAACAGCAAAGGTGAAATGCTATATGATACAGATGGAATAGTAGACGCTTTAAAAGACTCTTTTAAAGAACTATTAGGAGGTGAAGATATAGGACGATAAAACTGCAACATTGAACATAATGCATTAGAAAACCCAATTGAAAAAGTCTGTGTCACTGAGGTCAGATATATAATGAAGAACTTAAAAAACGGTAAGGCTGCTGGTATAGACAGTATTATTGCTGAAATGCTTAAATACGGTGGCGAGTACATACCTCACAGGTTATGCGAAATGATAAATTTATGTTTCGAGACAGGAGAAGTCCCAGACGATTGGAGAAAAGTGATTATTGTACCAATATACAAAAGAAAGGGAGATAAAAGCAACTGCAGTAATTACAGAGGTATCAGCCTGCTGAGTACAGTGAGTAAAATATACTCAAAAATATTTACCCGCAGGGTAATGGAAATTGCAGAAGAGAAGATATGGGAAGTCCAAAGTGGATTTATGCCAGGAAGATCATGTACAAATCAGATATTTAGCCAAAGACAGATCACAGAAAAAAGCTTGAGAGTAGGAAAAAAAGTCTTCTGTGCATTTATTGTCCTAGAAAAAGCGTTTGACAAGGTAAATAGAAGTAAACTTTGGGAAGTCCTTAAAGAGTATGGAGTAAATGGAGGGCTCCCACAAGCAATAAAAACAATATATACAGGTAGTAAAGCGAGCGTAAGGGTAAATGGGAAACTGAGTGACTGGTTCGATATTATGCAACGCGTGAAGCAAGGATGCGTTATGTCCTCGTGGCTTTTTATCATATTCATGGATAAGTGTCTAAGAACTGCCCTCTGCGACGAAGAAGGTATAGATCTCGAAACCATCAAGGTACGTGGGTTAGCTTTCGCAGATGATAGGTTTGTTATGGCAGAATCAATAGAGGACCTGCAAAGAATGCTGAATAAACTTGATACAAGCATGAAGAACATGGGACTCAAAATTAATGTAAATAAAACAAAAATCATAGTGTTTGAAGGAAAAAGTGAGAAAATAATATGCAACATTGTCCAAAGTGATGAGAGATTAGAACAAGTTGAATAGTACGTATATCTGGGTAGCCTATTCACTAGCGACGGAAAATAGATGGGGAGTTAGATAGGCGCATAAATAAGGGTAAGCAGGTTATCGGCAGAGCAGGGTCCATCCTCACAAATAAAAACATATCAAAAAAAGCTAAAATGGCCATAAATAACTCTTCTTTCGTACCGACACTACCATACGGTAGCGAGACATGGACCTGTCAAGGAAAGGACAGGAGTAAAATCAACGCGATCGGCATGAAACCTCTGCGCATAATATACGGAAAAACACTGATGGAAAAAGTACGAAACGAGACAATCCTCAAAGAATGTGGTACAGGAGAGGCACTAGTTGACATATGGGAAAGAAATCAGCTAAGGTGATTCGGACATCTTGAAAGAATGAAAGATGAACGACTGACCAAGCAAGTCTATAAAGGTAAAGTAAATAGGAGAATGCCCAGAGGTAGGCCGCCGAAAGAATGGTTAGAATCTGCGAATGAGACACTAATCCGAAGAGGCATAAGAAGCCATAGAAACACAAGAGCTTGCATGAAAAAATGCATGGACATGAAGGAAGCTAGAGTAGTATGCCAGGACAGAAAGGTGTGGCGACAAATAGTTTGTGAATAGAGTAACAGCGGAGTGAATGATGCCTGAAACAAAGACCGAGGATACTAATGGGCCCAAGTGGGGAACCATGGATAACAACCTTGTGAGGCCCCTCACTTGGGGTGATCGCTAGAGAGATTGATCAGCAACCTGGGTCGGAGCAGCGTTGCGGAATGAACGTGTCATTTAAATAAATAACGCGAGAATTCCAGATCAATCTAAAACATATATGCCTCACACCTATATACCCATATACCTTATACCCATATACCGACATACTTTATACCTATATAAATATCTTTTGTGGAAATTTTTTCTTTTTCTGACTTCCTGGTTCTGACTTTGCAGAATGAAAAACTCAGTACTGCAGCTGAACATTTAAAATTAATACTCTGAAGGGTTGAAAATTGCTTTGAAAACGATTATCCAAAATAAGAACCCTTTTTCATACGTTTCTAGATTCTTTTCGTTGAATAATAGATTCAGCCGGGGTGTGATTTCTATAGAATATAGAACGCCTGCAAAAATAATGAAGACAAAAATTACAGGTGTGAAAACACAGGATTACTCTTATTTATTCACATAGCATGCGCGAAAAAATCGACCTGGTCACATTGAGTCATTCTTACTCTGTTCGTTGGACACTGAAGAGTAGGGTAGGCCGAAAAAAATTTTGAATTTAAAAATTCTTCAGTGCCTGAATGTTTGTGCATCCTAAAAGTGTTTAATCCTGAAAATTTGAGGCTGATGAAAAAACTACTAACGCAAGCGTATTGAAGTTTTCAAAAGCAATTATCACTAAATTTGTTTTGCACCTGATATATTTATTTTGTATGCTTCTTGCTTACTGAAATTTGTAGTCTATATAATTAACTATTTATCCTGAATGATTAAAATAGAAAATTCGGTTTGGAAACCTACATAATTTTACCGAGCCTGTTAAAAATGTTTTAAACTGACGTTTTTATTTGTTTTTAAACACTCCTATAATTTCATGAAACTACTAATAAAAATCTGATAAAATCATACGTTCTTTGGAAAAGTATAACCTTTGAAATGAGATGAAAAACTTCTGAAAAAACTGTATTATTCTCTGAGTTATAACCAAAAATGGGGGTCATGATCATGTAAGTTAATTAACTTCTTCTAAGCGAACTGCTGCAGCGCATTTTCATGGAAGTGCATCGTCAATGGAGGTTCATTTATTCCACATTTATACCAATTAATAAGTTTGATATGATTTTTTGCCTCGAAATTCAATTTTGTAACTACAAATTTTCTTACAATGTTTCAACTTAGTGCTTTCTTGGTTGTCATTTTATAATTTCCAGCTTCTCTGGTTTTTGTGCTTTTGTCGCACAAACTAGCAAGACTGATATTTACCAGCTGCGCAGGGTAAGCATTTGTCTGCAACACTTCAAGGATAATTGGCCTAAGATCATCAGCTGATTACCTTGATAAAGATATGTTTTGCCACATATTTATAGAAGCATATTTCACTTTTGCGTTGAATTTAATGTAGAACCACGTAAGAACATCTACTTGGATTGTGAACTTACTGAGTGTCTTCAATTGGGTAAATGGATGACACGTTCTCATGAATTTTTGAACAATCGCGTTCGCCGTTGTCAGCCACCTTGCATGTGACAACATTCCAAGATCTTGTGCACCTTAACTCCCACAACATTTCCCGCTGTTTTACTATTATTTTTTGACCAACAAAGGTATTGAGCTCTTCTTTAATTTTTCTTCTCATCTGTTGCCTACGAAGTTTAATGCAGTCTTAAAATTTTATTCTTTGCCAATCAGATAAGTGTACCTTATTATAACCAGATATCTAGGTAATCTTACATCACTGAGGTCCCCACAAACTCCCAAAATATTGCATTCCTCATTTAAAGCCATCTCAGTTTTTGTTCGATAGTGTGAAATGGATAGGTCACAAATGTAGAGCTTGCACAGTTGGCCAGGAAATACTCGAACGCACGAAAAGCATAATATTCAAGCCCAGAGTAAGGAAAAAAATAATGTTACAGAAGAATATAAAGTATAATTATCAAAAAAATCGAACTCATTGAAATAGGTTAGACGTATTTTTAATAAATTTTCAATACTTCATCACAAAAAGTTGTCAGAAAAAAAAAGAAGAGAAAAGCTATCAAATCTTTCATTTTTCTAAGGAACATGTGCAATTGTGCACTCATTTTTGGTCATAACTCAGTGAAGAATGAAGCTTTTTGTGGATTTTTCGTTTCATTTTAAAGGTTATATCTTTCCAAAAAACAGAAAGCTATATATTAGAGTAAGATCCCTCTAATTTCCCTGTGTTGTGCCTGAAAAATGCAAAAAAAAATAGAAAATCACAGTTATTTGGTACTTTTTTGAAAATTTTTAACATGAATTATTTTTCTTCAATAATACAGGAAATACGATTCTTTGAAACAAATAATAACTTTGCGAACAATACAAAAGTAGTTAAACAGTATATTCAAATTTCAAATAGAACTGATGTTTTGCGTTTTTTGAACATTTTGCGGGCCAAGTGCAAAAAGAAACAATTCTCAGGAAGTTACTACATTCTAATTTTAAAAAGTCCATAACAGGTACATATTTCTCCCTGTTTTCCAAGAACTGAGTTTTTCCGTTTTAAAATACAATGTTGAATACATCGACCGATTTGGGGAAGGAAGACAATTTCTTTTTCCGGTAAGTAAACAATGTTAAAAATCAAGAGTCGATTTTTCGGAAATAAATCCAACAGATTCTCCCATAGCTATTCTGCTTCAATTTGTAAGAGAGACAATTTCAATTGAATGAATCTTGTGAATATTTTTTAATTGCAACCTTCCTTAATTAAAAATGTTACACTAAGGATATTTTTGAAAGATTAGTCCATGTTTTAGAGTAGTTATCATATACATACACTAAACTGAGTTCATTCCACACGTTGAGCGTAAGAAAAATTCGCATAATATAAAACAAGGTCATATTTTACCTAATTAGGAATTTGAGAATTATGCATTGTATTTTTTGTTTTCGGTGATAAAGATTTTATACAAGTTTTGTTTCACAAAAAAATTATGAATCAGTGAAGGTCTGTATAATTGACAATCCTTCATATTTTTATTTTTACATTGTAAGCAGAGAAGGTATTTCTACGTAATATTTGTCTTGGTCGATTTTCACCAAATCTCTACAACAAAACTTGTGATGTCTAACACTGAGAAAAGTATGTTCATTGTTATTATACGGACAACGGAATGTTTGATTAGCTTAAGCAAATGTAAATAATTTGGTTGATCGAATTGAACCATTTGGTTCAAACAATAAAATATCTTGGAAAATTGCAAAACGAATAAATAAATTCTGCCAACCAAAAGTTTTTGTCGTTTAGAAACAAATGTTTAGTTTTATGGCAGGTGAAAACCAGACAAGTATAAAAGAAAAAATTACTTTTTTATTTAGAATTATGAAATAAAAAATTTCTGAGTATTTCTCAAGCCGAAGAATATTTAACTGATTTAAAATTTTTAGAAATGAACAAATATTCCGCACATCCAGAAATTCAAATCAGAAAAAGGAAATAAATATAACAGATATGGGATTCTCAGTTAATAAAGTTTTGCTGTCAGCGATTGGACAGTGGCCTCATCAAAATAAACGGGAAAGAAGCATCCGAAGAATTCTTGGTAACGGTCTCATGATAGCAGCCAACCTTTCATCCGTAAGCATACATTTTTTTGCATTTGACCGACACGATCCTAGAAACAAGCGACATTTTCATTCATCTCGTTTTGACAACTTCAATCTAAAGATCGTTTTTTGACCGACAGACGATCATCTCGTAATTCCGAGCGACTTCGATTACAAGATCCGAGAAATTATTGTTTTAACATTGAAAAAATCAAACGTCAAGTTTCCGTAATTAGATAAATTTACCCACAATATACGTAGGTTTGGACAAAATATTTCTGAACTTAAGAGTTTTAAATTTGTTAAATAATTTCAAGAGTGCTTTCTTCCATTTTAAATCTTGATCTAAGTATTAGACAAATTAAAACGTTAGTTCTCGAAGCAGATTATGGAGGTTCCAAATACAATGCCTTTATAGTTCACAGTTTTATAAATTGCCACCTTAAATATGTCCCTAAGAAGGAGACAAAACAAAATTTGGTTTTCCAGATACGAAAAAAATACGTTGCATTTTGAGAGCCCTGCGAGATTATCAGAACAATTTTTTGAATTTTTTTTAACAATCGGAAATTCAAATTTTGACCCCAGGAAATATAACGAAAAATTCCATTTTTCGGTCGAACTATGCAAGACAAGAAAAAAAAATTACATAGACAAAAATTGTGCACCCAAAAAAGACCTCAAAGTCGTTATCAATCACTTATCGTAGTTTTTGTTCTATTGGTGAAAAACAACATTGAATAAAAAAATTAACATTTGTGGACAAAAGAAAAAGGTACAATAAAATGTCCAATAGCAAAATTGTTTTCAAATTGAATCTGTGAAAATTTTCTGTTAAGTTTTGTTTTCCCACAAGATACGTGATGAGAATGTGTTCGTAAAAGCCAAAAGAGTTTTAAAAAAAGGAATTCACAATCACTAGATTTCAGTTTTCGATGTTTGACCTTTAATTTCAAAAGTCATATGCAAAAATGTGAAAGATGTACGATGACCGAGCGTGTAGCGTAAGACAAGTATATCATCGAGCGCGAAGCGCGAGATCCATCAGGTGAGTGCCCTAGGCGCGCTCAAACTTTCGATTTTTGAAATAAAAACTCTTATTTTAAAACTTAAACTTTCAAATCAAAAGCATCACTCACTCAAAATAGTAAAATCTTTAAATTCATTACATTCATTTATTGTATGGAAAGAAAGGAGAGTTCGTCAGCCAGCTATTTTGGATGAAAACTCAAAAAGTTAAGTATTATCAACATTTTTGACACTACTTCTACAAGATTCACAAATTCTAGGTACGGCTGTTCCTAGTACTCGGAAAATCAAACAATTCATTTTTACGACTTTTTTCGATGGAAAGAAAATGAATAGATTCAATGCTTTCACGATGATTTATTATGATAAATTTAAAGGAGCTTTTTCGCACTTTAATCGTGTGCAAAACTTCGAATCTTGTCGACGTTTTGTGAACATTGCAGTTCACTCCTTCATGACTAACCTGAAGTTGAAGTTTCAGGTGATGTTGTTCTTATATATATATATATATATATTGGCCAATCGAGTCTTTTTTTTCTTAACTTGGGACGACGGAAAGTCAAATTGGACTGGTATTAGATCCATTATCCCTAATGATGTCATTAGGGTGTTTTAAAATTTTGATTGCTCCTCTTATGTTTTCTTGGGGAAACATTTTACGTTTTTGCGGTGACAGTTGTTTTTCCAAATAGAATGCTATGTTCTGTTTCGATATGATGCTTAGCTAGTGTTAATTGCGTGAAATGTTTTAGCCTGACTTTACTCTTGTGTTCCTTCACATGTTGGCTCACTGCTTTCACGGTTTCTCCAATATAGAACTTTGTCACAAAAACAAGGGATTTTATATAATCCCGGATCACTGAGAGGTGCCTTTCCATCTTAAACGCATTGTTCGAGGTCAATGAAGGTAAATATAATGCAATATTAATATATCGCTATGAATCTTTATAGGATTCAGCGCCAACAATATCAATATCTGACAAGTTTGTAGTAATCTCGGTCAAACTCAACTGAATAGACATAAGGCTAAAATGGACTGCAATGATTTACACGGTCAGCACGAAATACATTGTAAATAGAACAATCAGGAAGTTTCGAAGTATCTGCATAAGATTTGAGCCATGATTCTGTGAAAATTAAAAATGTATAACAGTGAATGTCTTCAGATGTAAAGCGTAAATCAAATTTTGTGTTCAAACCTCGAGTATTTTGATAATAAAGCAGCTAACTACTGAATGCAGATGATCTTCCCGTCATTACAGTGTGGTAATCTTGGAAGTAATTATCACTAATCGATTGTTGAGTAGTTTCTTCATCTCTCTGTAATAAGAAAGTTGTATCGGAATTCGTTCCATGTAGATTTCGAGGAGAGCAAACAAAATTGTCTCTGCAGAGTTCACTGTTAGATATTGTTTATTTTTGAAGATTAAGGCACGATGTACCTTCTGAGCCATATTTTTCGACAGAAACACAATCTTTGCTGATGAACTTTACTGGTAATAAAATGCTTACCAATTCTCAAATGACGTTTTCCTTATCAAAAATGTCAGTATTGAGTGGGAAGAGGAATTTCACAATATTCTCAATTTTGTCTTTGACAGCCAGAAATGTTGTTTCATGTAAACCGAATGAAATTACAGTAGATTTGCGAGTATTAAATGTTGTTAAAGATATTTGTCTATTTTGTTGACTAGCTATTATTTTAGACTCAAGATTGATAAGGTTCTGTTCATGATTTAGCAGTTTGAAATTAAAATCTTCCATTTTAGTTTTCAGCTCACCTGCAATTTTTTCAACAGTACCAATCTTTAAATCGGTTGAAATAATTTGCTTGGGAAGGTCATCCACTACTGTTAAAAGAGAATCAAATTGACAGAATTTTGAACCTATGCAAAGGAAGTTTTCACGAAGAGCATCGCCTTGAGTTTGGAGCATTGGTTTAACATCACTTATTGCATTTTTTAATGTTTTGAGGTTAAATAAAAACTGTCTGCACTCTGAATCATGACGCAAATTTTTCCTAGAACTACAATATTTAGTGAACCATCCATCAATTAGGGTCTTCAATGTGGCAGTTCATGCCTCATGATATTTAGTTCAACAGCCGGGGCAGCTGATAATAGTAGAATCGGGTGTGAAAGGTTGTTTACATCGGCCATAAGCGCAGAATTCACTTGTTAATGATAAAGCATTAGGATTTAGCTTGTTTTTTTTGCGATGATCTAGCAATGACATAAGAACGATAAGAGCTCCCCATGTAAGCTGTAGATATCGCACTCAAACGTATTTGTTCCAGTTCAAGCCATTATAAATCACAGCATTCTGAAAACGCATATCAATCCTTTTTTCACCAATCGGATATTGTACAGGCTAGATAATGCGAGAACCATTTTCATTTCAAACCAAAATTAGGCACAGAACAACACAACATCCCTCGAAAAATTCTAGAATCTTTGAATGCTGAGAACTACACATTGAGAAATATGTTAACAAATTCATTTACAAAAATGGCACATGCGCATTTGCTCTTATAATCAACAGGAATCATATGATGAACACACACATCCTGTAAAACGGGTAAGTAGGCGTTCGTGAAAGCGACTCAGAAGTCTGGTTCAAATTTCATCAAAATAGCACGGACACGAACCAAACGGTCTCGATGACAAAACGGGGCTTAGAATGCCTCTTGAGAATATGGCTTACAATGCACAAGCTTAGCACGGAAACTAACCACTTTAGCAGTAAAATGTTACAGTGTCGATAAGGTAGACATTTCGAATCAGTACTCCCTTTTCACATCTACTACATCGAAACTTGGCACGGACACAAACCCCTTCGACTTTCGAACAGTCTTGATGGCAAAAATATTGCCATCTGAATACATATTCACAGGGGGGAAGGGAGTGAATATTTTGGGATTTACGTGGACATGGTCTATTTTGGCGATTTTTAACTTTTTTGGAAGCGAAAAAATTTCTTTTAGTGCAAATATTATTTAAAACGCGAACATCTTTTTTGTCTTTCTTCGCTACAGAGATAGCTTAAGTTTAATGGCGATTCAAGTATGAGTTTCCAGTTTTAGAAAGTTTTTAATTTTTTCGGTTTGTTTTTTCATTAATATTCATTTAGCTTTTTTAATTGAAGGAGAATAATTTTCTGGATTCAAGTTTTCAGAATTGATTTTTATATTTGAATTCCTCATAATATTAGTCATACTTTTAATTTTTGATTTTCTTCATAACTATTTGACCAACTTTGTTTTCCAAAGTTCCTTCACATAGATGGGATTTAGAGAATTTGACCAAGTTTTCACACCGTATGTGTTTCTGGTGGTATTTCTTTACATTTTGTAGTCAGATTATATAATATCATAACATTTTGACATCATAATGTTTCAAAAATGAGAAATATGTAAGTATTATGTAAAAAGAAAGATCTGGCACATTCTTGAAAAACGACACTAGAAATTATCATCACGCATATATGTTCATCGATTATAGATTTTGGTATAAAGCTGTTTTACAGGTTTGATTAGATCAATTCTTGATCATGAGAAAATTCATTTCGTTTTATGTTTTAAATTGAACAAATCTTAAATCCGCAGACGGCTTCTTTTATTTTTTCATAGATTATATTTTTTCTCACTTTCGTCTCATCTATATAAAATAGAAATTATTATTCATCTTGTAGCTTGCGGCTTTATATAATTGCCTGGGCGATTTTGATGCTGTGGTTGAACGAGTTCCAATGTGTATGACTGGCATATTTTACTTCATAAATTTCTTTACTCTTGTGATTAAGACACCCGCAGTAAGTTTTCTTTGCATATTTTTTCATAAATTCAATGTAACACAACAAATTGAAAATCTTTTATTATTATCATCAGATAGGACATTTATTGAATGATGTTAGTGACAACTTTAGAGACATTCAAAATAATTCGGAGGATGAAGCAAATATACTGAAAACAGTTGCTGAGGAAGGAAGAGCTATCATCTATGCATATTGTCGTAAGAGATCATTTTTTTCCTATATAAAATTGCGTGTTCTATTATGTTTATATTTCGTCTCTAATGAAACACTATGAGTCGCTAAATGGTTCTTCAACAAAATATGTCGAGACTTTTAGGATAAATGAATAAAGAAAACTAGGTTGATTACTGAGGATTTTGAAAACTTTCTGATGTATTTTTAGTTTTAATTGGTACGTCATCTATAATGTACATTCTCCTGACATTGACACCAGTCTTCCTGGATCTTGCGATGCCACGTGATGAACCAAGAGAGAAGATTTACATATATGATGTGGATTACATTTTTTTTGATAAAGACGAACATTATTACTTCATTTTACTCCACTCATCTATCTCAGGCTTCTACTGTGTAGCAACAGCGGCAGTACCTGATGTAATGCTATATGGTTTTATTAATCATATTAGTGGACTGTTTCAGGTCTTACGGTGATAATCATATTCATGAATCTTTTTAAAATTTGGAATAGATTTTAAAAATTGTTAAATAGCCCTTGGTGGATTCGGAGAATTAGAAAGTCACCCACACGCTTGCAGCACGCGCTTTTGTTACCTTCTGTCGACGAGAGTGCATTATGTATTGCATAATGTGTGAAATGTTGGGGTAAATGCTCATGATATGATGAGAAGAGGATCAAAAGATGAAGATTCTGCGATTTGTTACACAATAATAATGATAATACGAAAAATTTCGTTGAAAATGTAAGCACCTGCACGTGCGTAGGAAAAAATGCTTCAGACTGTTCTCATTCCTAGGTATTTTCCATCGAAATTTCTATGCCAGACTAAACAATACAAAGCGTACGAAACCTGCACTAACCTGTTTCTAAGAAATTTAAAAAAATTCAAGTTGCTATATGTCACTGCACTAAAATAAAATATAATGAAATAATGTTACGTAATAGTTTCTAGAAATATCAGTGATGTGCTGCATACCTGCGCATCCACTTGGGTATCATATTTCATAAATGATGATCTAAACATGTCGGATTAACAATATTCTTTAGTAATGACGTCAACATAATTTCAGGAATCCCTATACCCTAGTGGAAAAATCTTCTGGCGTTGATCAGTCCCAGACTAGACCGTCTAGACTCTAATCTGGCGCAGATCAGACAGTCTGGTCTGGGGATGGCCAGACCTGTAACACTTTTGCAAAGTTTGTGGCTAGACGGTCTAGCCAGCCGCTAGTCAGCCGCTGGTCTAC
>CAKNXH010000234.1:341705-361219 GCA_932178445.1 Andricus quercusramuli
CAATTTTTCGAAAATGTTTTAAAAAATTTGGCTGATTGACACTTAGAAATTTGTGTGTTATGGATTGCTGACCAGTCTCAGATCTGGGCAGAACTAGACTGTCACGATTAGACGGTCTAGATGACGCCAGATCTGGGCCAGATCAGACATCAGACTGCCAGAAGATTTTTCCACTAGGGTATACACGATACGCGTATTTGGCCAATATTTTTGTGATATATGTATAAGGATGCTTGCTCTTCATTTTGCTATTGTAATGACATATAACTGTATTCTCGCATTTTAAAATATTTTGTAATTATCTCTGCATTTTTTTTCTCAGTTCGAACCAATTCGAATTAATCTGAAACAATGCGAAGCAAGTTTTCAATCCTCCTCAACCCTTCTCGATCCGTATTTGAACCCCAAATTATATACCAATCTCAATCTATGTCAGTGCCTAGAATTCCTTTTGAATCCATGTAACTTCCTGAATTGAACCAGAATGCATCCAAAACCAATTCGAATGAATCACACGTCCAACGGTAACAAGCTTCCACTTCTTCTAAATACGATGCCTAATCCGAATGAATTCAAAAATCATTCCAAGCAAGTCTTATTATTTTCAATGCTCTTACGTCGCGTCAGTGAGCTCAATCCGGGTTAATCGGAAATCAATCCGAACCAAACTTTTAGTCCGTTCAGTCCTTCCACACATTTTTTTCCAATCCGTTGCCCAATTGGATGAATCCGAGGCTAATCCAAAAAGTCTTTTCAATCCGTCTCATTTCTTACACGAGCATCAATTTCAATCCGATTTAAACCAAATCAATCGGAACTCGCCTCTGATTATTTTCAATTCGAATAAATCAATTCCCTTCTATAAAATCTTAAAAATGTTTGTCAGTTTTCAAGTATGTTTCAACGTTTTTCGGAAATCTCAAAATGTATCAAAAGTTTTTGCGTATATCTCATTGTTATCGAGATAATACAAAATTTTCATTCTTTCCTTTTGAAAATCTTTTAATTGGCTTAGTTCGTTATTGCTGAGGACTGCCCCTTAAATAAAACACTGGGAATTTTGTCAGTTTCTCGTATCTGATTAGTTTCAAGATCATTCAACTTTTTCCTTATAATTTTGAAAACACTTTTTCTGGGTTTATTCATGGTGGCCAAGGACAGACACCGTTTACAAAACCCCAACATTTTTTCAGTTTTCGCGTATCCCACAGTTTTCAAGATAACTTAATTTCATTTCGTAATTGTAATAATCTTTTTATTGGGCTAGTTCAAGTTGGTCAAAAACAAACCCCTCTTAAAAATCCTTGAAGTTCGGATAGTTTTTACGTATTTCTCTCTCTTAAATTCTGAAAGGCTTATTAGTTTTCACGTATTTTCGACCATCTTCGTATAAATTAAGAAATTTGTTGTTTTTTTTTCAAAATATTGAACATCTGTTCACAGGTTTAGGACCCTGTGGTCTAAATTACTCGACTCAAACACACTTATTTGTAATCTTCATTTTCAAATATTTCGTTAATTCATTATAGTAATTAAGCCAATCTGTTTTTACGTTATCGAATTATCGAATCTTGATCTCGACAGCTGATTGACTGATTTTACTGTGACTGACCTTAGATTTCGATAGGTAACTGAAATTATCAAAAGGTTATATGAACTGCGCATGAAGTTTGCCGAAATGCTTGTCCTTTTTATATCAGGATTGTATCAATTGATAACAAACTTGCAGTCGCAAACTTGAACTCTGAAAAGTGTACATGGACATTTCCACGAAGAGTATGATATAAACAACAAGAAAATGAAAAACAAACCTTGAGGCATATATTTCGAAATTTTGGGTTGACTAAAAAACAATATATAGGGGAATTTAGAAAGAAACCCTGGTACGACGATGAATGATGTAATCTTTCCCGCAAGTTAAAGAGGGATTTTGAAAAGTGTAAAGAATCAGGGTTCTTCGGCTAAGAATTCCGTGACATTCTGGAAGGCGGTTGTCAATTTTAGATTTCGAGCCTCCACTGTAGGACATATTAGCTTAGCGGAGTAGCAAGAATTTGCCAGTGGAATGTATCCACCTCGTACTGTGTTAGATATCTGCTGGGTTGAAATCTCTCATCCTCTTTTGGACTCGGATGTTACCCAAAGTGAAATTAGAAAAAGTTTAAAAAATTTTTAATTCAATAAGGCTCCTGGGGGGATGGCATAAGCAATGAATTTTATAAGTATCTCCCTGAGAATTGGCTCCTATACTTGCAGGGCTTGTTTAGCAGGATCTTGAGGGAAGAAGAAGTACCATCTAATTGGGTAGAAATTCATCTCTGTATGATACACAAAAAAGGCTGCAAAATAGATACATCAAATTATAGAGAGATTGACCTTGTTAACCTTATAACTAAGATTCTCACGCAAATTTTGTTTTCAAGGCTTTTCAAGTGGGCTGAATGTACAGACGCTCTTCCGGAGAACCAGGCTGGTTTCAGGAGTGGAAGTGCTGCTTGGATCACATTTTCACCCTAACTTCTATCATCCAAATACGTCTCTCCGAACTAGGGGGCAAACTATTTTTATTTTTCGTAGACTTTGAAAGGGCCTATCCCTCTATTAACCATCATCACCTTTGGAAAAAACTCCTGAAGAAGGGCGTCAGCACCAAAATGTTAAAAATTATTTCTAACCTATATCAGAAAGCTACTGTTTCTGTACGTTCAACTGAAGTGAATAACACTTCGCTAGAGGCAACCTTAGGTCTCCTCCACGGTGAAAGTTTGAGTCCGATATTATTTGCTTTATTCCTAAGTGACCTTGAGAAATACTTGATAAATCATGGAGCCAGAGGGACCATGGTTAATTATTTTACGGAATTATTTGTTTTGGCTCACGAGGATGATACTGTGGTACTAGCAGCTTCTCCAGATGACCTTCAAAAGAACATAAATATAATTGCTCAATACTGCGAGGAAAATTTTCTTTCCATTAATGAAAGTAAATCAAAGGTTCTTATTTTTCATAAGAGCAACATTAGTCAAGATTATAACTTCCGTTATAAGGTTGAACTTCTGGAGATCGTACAGACGTATGACTATCTAGTTACCACTTTCTGTAGCTCGGGGCGATTTGCCAAAGCTAATGAAAAAAGGATAAGTGCCTCAACTGTAGGTATGGGGGTAGTCCACAGGATCCTGTTTTCATCGAAATCGGACTCTTGGGACACCAAAAGGGTGCTGTTTCGCAGCCTGTGTCTTAGCGTCCTTTTCTATGTCATTGCAGTCTGAGGCTTGTGGTATCATGAGTCAGTTGAGAAAATTCAAACGAACTTTTATGAGAGGATACTGGCTCTCCCTCCATACATCCCTAATTATGCGGTCAGGATTGAGACATTTTTTTACCAGTGCAGGTTGGGGAATATGTGGTCCTTATTGCATGCCAATTCTATAAAGCTAAACAAAGATCTTATGCCTTACACTTACAGTGATCACCTCCTAAACTCTGATCTCGCCAGACTGGAATCCTCTGAGAGCTTACAAGTATATCCTTACCTCCCTTTGTCTTTTGTAGAAAACTCTCATTCGAGTATCAGAATTCCCTTGGATTTTACAAGAATAATGGCTCAGCTCAGGCTTCTGGATTCCAAGAGAGAAAGAGTATGCTTAAATCACACAAGGTATGACTTCGTAGCAGGTAAAGTCTGTTCAATATGTAATCTTAATCAGGTAGAAGATTTGTATCATTTACTGGCACAAAGTCCTGCCTACAACGATTGCAAACCTCCGTTTCTTACGAATCCAGCGGATCCGAATGTGGTGAGACATTATTGGCTTATGATTTTAAATACCTTCTCAGCTTTTGAAATGCTTCATCTATTTAAATTAGTCCAAATCATTCTGCGCATCCGCACTTCTATACTTAAGACTTAAATAGGCAATTTAATTAGTGCATATATATTTTTTCTCTTCCTTTCTTTACTTCGATTAAATACATGTTCATAATTCAAACCACGCCGTTAAACGCTTTATCCCAACATATATGTACTTTTAGAATGTATTTTAGAATTAAGCAACCCATTTGTGCAGGTCAATGATAAAAACATCTTACCAGTAAATAAAGAAGATATTTCAAACTTTTTTTCTACATTTTAAATATCTGTAGAAAGGCATTTTTTAGCTTGGTCAATATTGTTGAGCATGCGCGCAGTTTGCACAAAAGATTGAAGCAAATAAGTTTAGAAGCTTGATTGAATGAATAACAAGGGTCATGGGGGGTTCTGAATTCAATACTGATCATTACCTCCTAGTCTTCAAAATAAACTTAAGTCAGGGATGCAGAAGGAAGGTAACTAAAAAAAATGAAACAAACGCGGAACAAGATTGAGAATTTACGAAAACCGGAAGGGCAAATAGATCTTCCGAATAAAATAAGCGGAAACGTAGGTAATGCATCCTGGAAGGTGCTAATAGGCAAAAAAATATAGGGGGCACGTCGGTTGCTGGAAAAATGTCTAGTGATTCATGTTGAAATGATGAAATTCAGACAGCAGCCCAAGAAAAGAAGAAAGGACATGAAAGAAGGTTCAAAGTCACAGGCATTAGCGATAATGAAAGAAATAGTCTTGAAAATGATTACCCACACAAAAAGAGGACAGTTAATCTACTAGTCCAGGAAAGTTATGATGAAATCAGAACATAAAAAGAGAGGAAAATGCCAAAAGACTTTAAAGGAAGCAAGAAACTGTTTCATACACGAACGAAGGGAAGTAAAAGTGAAGATTTTGTCAGCATGAGAAATAGCAACGAAGAAATGCTATATGATACAGACAGGATACTAGACGCTTTAAGAGACTCTTTCAAGGAATTATTGGAAGATCCATTAGAAAACTCGATTGAGAGAATCTGTGCCTCCGAGGTTCGTTATATGATTAAGAACTTAAAAAATGGTGAAACTGCTGGTGTAGACAGTTTCGACGCTGAAGTGCTTAAATACGGAGACACAGAGGTATCAGCTTATTAAGCACCGTGAGCGAAATATATCCAAAAATACTTATTCCTGGGGTAATGAAAATGACAGAAGAAAATATATGAAAATTCCACAGTGGAGTTATGTCAGGAAGATCATGTACGAATCAAATATTTAGCTCAAAACAGATCACAGAAAAAAGGCTGAGAGTGAGAAAAAAAGTTTTCAGTGGATTTATTGATCTAGAAAAAGCGTTTTACAAGGTGAATAGGAGTGAACCTTTGAAAGTCCTGAAATAGTACGGAGTCAATGGATGGCTCCTACAAGTAATAAAAACAATATATCCTGTTAGCAAAGCAAGTGTAAGGATTAATGGGAAACTGAGTGACTGGTTCGATATAACGCAGAGTGTTAGACAAGGAAGCTTTATGTCCTCAGGGCTATTTATTATATTTATGGACAAGTACCTAATAATCGCCCTCTTCGGCGAAGAAGTTGTGGATCTCGAAAGAGTGAAGTTACGTGGGTCAGCTTTCGCAGATGATAAGGTTGTAATGGCAGAATCAATTGAATGCTTGCATAGAGTGTTGGACAAACTAAATACAAGCATGAAGAACATGAGCCTCAAAATTAACGTAAATAAAACAAAAATCATGGTGTTCGAAGGAAAAGGGGAAAATACACTGTGCAACATTGTTTTAAATGATAACAGTATCGAGAAAGCTCATGAGTACGTATATCTTGGTAGCCTATTCACTAGTGACGGAAATACAGATGGAGAGTTGAATAGGCGTATAAAGAAGGTTAAGGAAGTTATGTTCAGAGTAGGGCCAATTATCAGAAGTAAAAATATATTATGTGAAGCTAAAAGGGCAATGCATAATTCTACATTTATACCGACTGTATTGTACGGTAGCGCAAGGTGGACCAATCAAGAAGAGGATAAGAGTAAAATCAACGCGATTAACATGATATTGCTCACATAAAATATAACGAAAATTATTATGGTATCTATTACGAAAAATTTACTTCCAATAATGTGATCAAATAAAAAGACGTTTAATGTTTATTTCAATTTTGGGTATTAAAAATTGGACGAAATTTTTAAAAATATTTTCTCATTATTGAGCTATTATCTTGCAGATGACCACATATGCTTAAAGATTATGAAGATAGGGCTATTGCAGGTGGTTTTCATGAACAAGAACTCGCAAAAGTTAAGCATCCAGACATCTATTTTGTTGAATAGTACACAAAAAACGTGACAACAAATTATTTGTAAAATTACTAGGTTTTGATGATTTGCGCAAGAGTTGATCGCTTTATTGATGTTGTTAATCTCATATTTTGTTTAAACTTAGATCAGCAAGGCTCTTTGTTGGAAGAAAGTATTCATCTTCAAGATCTACTTTATTCAATTAATCCTAATCTATTTTTCTCTGATCGCACTGGTATTGACTGTTTGAGTTTTTGGATGTTTTTCTGAAATAAATTTAATCGAATGCTTGATTTTTGTTTCTATTTTCACAGTTCGGTTCCTCACAGTAGACTAAAGCGATACAATTGAATCATTCTTTATATACAGGTGACTGCAGGTTTCTTATGTATGCTTGGTATTGTTCAGTCTAGCATCGAAATTCTTATGAAATACACTCAAGAATGAAATCAATCCGGAGCATTCGTTCGCATCATTCTCATAACAATTTTATCTCCATATCAAGTTACAAGCAATTGTAGCTTATAAGTAAATAACTTAAGGTTCAAAATAATATTTCCATATCCAATTTCATCCATTTCATCCAGTTTTCATGAATTATTAAAAATATTGTACTTGCTTTTCTCTTCTGATACTTCGAATAATAGAATAAAAAGAAAAGAATATTGAAAAAAGAGATTTAATTGCATTTCAAATACAACAATTTTTTGAAATGATTTTTAACTGAAATATTAACTAAGCAATGAGCATAGTAATTTACAATTGTGATATTTCCTAAAAAGATAACATATTTTTCATTTTACACAAAAGAAAGCCAATTTGTACACAACGTTCCTCACTAATAATAATACAATTTGCTTGTCATTAAATCCACTAACTGATTCATTGGGGCTGTGAAGCCAAATCCACTGACAAATATTTAACAATTTTTCCTCCAAAATAATTATAGTTCCCCACTGATAGTTTTAGCTTCTAAAATTTAATGTTTCTTAAATATGAATTTACAGATATCGATTGTCAAACATTATGAAATGTGATGATGCATCTCAAATGTACACAGAAGAGCATTATAAAAGAATGGAAAGCGAGACCGCATCCTGTATGAAACTTTACGGTGATATAATTGTGTTCGTATTCATATTTAATATTTGAAGATTCAGCACAATCACCAATGAAGAAAGAAATAGAAGTTTAAGGAATGTTGAATCCCCCCCGGGAAAGAATATAATTTTGCACTTCATTGTCACTTTTTCATAGTACACATCGAAGCTTAACTAGTGGACGTATTAGTACAATCAAATTAGGATTTCCGACACAATTTCAAGATGTTTCTGTAGATTGCTGCTTTTAGAGAAGAAATACAGAATGATGTGTACACAATTATTTTCTCACAATGGAATACATTTTTTTAACAGGCAACCATCAAATCCTGGGCGGCTAATAGTTTAAAAGTTAGGAGTTTGTTAATTAATGATATGGTATTTTCTATTACGATTCAGCTTACTCAATTTTCATTGCAGTACAAAAAATTGTAATCCAATTTGACTTATCATTTCCTTAAATTCAATGCTCAGAAGTAATGAAAAACATTTTTTTTTACTTAGAATTGAAAATTGGCGGAGAAGTGAGAAAATTTTTTTTTAGATGTTTTTGAAAAAAAAAATTTTGTGAATAAGCACTTTTTGAATCATAAACTGAATATTTTGCTTATCATTTTTTTTTCATTATATTTATACCTGCTATGAAATACTGTTCATGAAAATTACTCAAACTATATTTTACGCTCTTGAGTAAATAGTTGTAATTGATTTTTTTCATATATCTCGGAGAAATGTGTATATAGAAAAAAATGGTTGCTTATAACAATTTTATTTTGTGAATAGAAATTTTATTTTCCAATTTGACTTCCTTTGATTTTGAAAATGCTAACCCACTAAACGATGTTGTTTGACGACAACGAAAATTCATCACAGCTAAGGCTCAGTACAAAAAATCATATCGTAAATTACCGAATTTATTACTTCTTAAGCTATTAGTCACGGAGGGTTCGATATATGAGTACAGGCTAACTTCAAACGTTTTGAAAAAATTTTTCTTCTTATGGACAATTTTAAACTGTAGAAAATAAGAATGTATTTTTTTTAAAGGCCTCTGACGGTTTCATTTTCGAAACTAAAAAAAAATGTTAGTGACTTGTGTGAGTCACTTTTTTCAATCTAGAAGGATGAAAAAAATTTGTTACCGTAGAAAAATCACACTGCAACGTTTCAATTATTCAAAAAATCTAAATTTTGTCAGGCAAAATCCATAATACTCAGACTTATGCCTGCAATTAGAAAAAAATTCCAGGTTCGCTGACAAGGTTGAAGCATGTTTTGCGTCTTGCTTAACTTTCACAATGGGAATTTCAGCGATCATTCTATGTTTTCAAGGAGTGATGGTAAATGAATGAATGTTACTTGTCGGATTGTTAATGAATAACAATATAAAGATTGGAAGAGTGATATGCCATTTTTATACAGATAGTGGTCAGGATGGATAAACCTGAGCTTGTCTTCAAATTCACAACTAATTTTGCTGCTCAAGCTCTTCATCTTCTTTACAACTGTATCACTGGACAAATTCTTGTGGATAGTAGTGAAGCTATCACGAATCAAATTGGGTATATTTGTGAAGCACAAAATTTATGCCAACTCCTAATTTATGAACGAATAAGTATTAATTAATTTAATTAAACACGCTTTCAGATCCGATTTAGAGTGGTACTTGATGCCTAAAAAACAAAGGAAGATTATTTTAATGATGATGCAAAGAAGTATGACATGTTGCCAAGTGACTATTGGAAAATTCTTCACACTGAATGCTGAAACTTATCATCAAGTAAGAGAACGAGCTTCTATTATATTACAAAATTTTTACTAATTTCCTTTGAGGCCGAACAAAAACTACGTCACATGAAAAAAATGGACGGCCCGTCTGGCCATCTATACTGTTAAAATGTTTGGAATTCTACAATACTCCTAAAATACAAGCGTGAGGTAAAATTGCAAACGCAGTGTTGGAATGACAGAATATCAAGACACGTATTGTAAGTGTTGTAAATCATGAAGTCACCGTCGAGCATTCCAATATCTGTATTGTAGCGTTATATCATATATCCAAGGAATTCACAGAAATCACGGAATTCCAGGAATTCATGGAATTCATGGAGTCGAAGAATTCATGGAATTCAAGAAATTCACTGAATTCCCGGAATTAAGTGAATTCTCGGAATTCCGTGATTTCTGTGAATTCCATAAATCTCAAGAATTCCTTGCATTTCATGAATTCGGGAAATTTCGTGAATTCATTGAATTCCATGAATTTATTAAATACACGAAACTCATAGAATTTAAAAGATTCATGGAATTCAAGACATTTATGGCGTTCATTCGATTTCGAGAAATTTATGGAATTCAAGGAATTCACGGAATTCGGGGAATTCAAGAAATTTGTTGAATTTACAGAATTCACGAAATTCATGAAATTCACGAAATTCATGGCCATACCACGCTGAAAACACCAGTTCTCGTTAGATCACTGAAGTTAAGCAGTGTTGGGCGCGGTTAGTACTTGGATGGGTGACCGTTCGGGAATACTGCGTGCTGTTGGCTCGTCGTGGGTGTGGTGAGCCTACACTTGTAGTTATTTACTACAACAAACTATCCACCCAGAAACACTACCCGAATCGGGTAGTGTCACGCCTACCCCGAAAGGGAAATGGCTTAATGGTATACATGGAATTCACGGAATTCATGAAATACACGCAATTCTTGAAATTCGAAAAATTCATGAGATTCACGGGATTGACGGAGTTCATGGAATTCATAGAATTCAAGGAAGTCATGAAATTCACAGGATTCACGAAATTCATGAAATTCATAGAATTCACTGAATCCATGGAATTCGATAAATCCATGGAATTCGATAAATCCATGGAAGCAAAGGAATTAATGGAATTCAAGGCATGAATGGAATTCAAGGAATGAATGGAATTCAAGGAATGAATGGAATTCAAGGAATGAATTGAAATTTAAGATGTTCATGGAATTCAAGAAATTCAAGAAATTAATGGAAGCGAAGGAATTCATAGAATTCAAGGAATTCATGTAACTCAAGGAATTCATTGAATTCACAGAATTCACGGAATGCATGATATCCACGAAATTTATGGAATGTGCAGGAATTCATTAATTACACGCAAGTTTTGGAATTCACGGAATTCATAAAATTCTCAGGATTCAAGAAATTCGTGGAATCCAAGAAATGCATAGAATTAACGAAATTCATGGAATTCACTGAGTTCATGGAATTCCGGGAATTCCACAAATTCCGTGAATTGCTGGAAAAGCGTGATTTTTTTGAATTCATAGAATTCAAGGAATTCATAGGTTTTAAGGAATTCATAAAATTCAGGGGATTCATAGAATTCATGGAATTCATACAATTTAAGGAATTCATAGAATTCAAGAAATTCATAGGATTCAAGGAATTCATAGGATCAAGGAATTCATAGAAATCAAGGAATTCATAGAATTCGAGGAATTCATAGAATTCGAAGAATTCGTATGGTTCAAGAAATTCATAGCATTCTGTGAATTCCACAAATTCCGTGAATTTCTCGAAATTCGTGAATTTTTTTAATTCCGTGAATTTAATGAATTCCGAGAATTCCATCAATTCCGTGAATTCCGTGAATAACTTCAATTCATTGAATTCCTTGAAGTCACTGAAGTCCTTGAATTCATAGAATTACATGAATTTCATGAATTTCCTCGAATTTGATTAATTCCTTGAACTGCATGAATTCCATGAATTCATTATATAATGATAAATTATATCATATGTCGAGATATCTCGCTGCAAATGTGATGCAGAAGTATTCCTCGCTACTGCACTTGTGTTCTAGAATTCCAATACAAGTGCGGTAGCATGCAAATACCAGAATTTGGGAACTACAACAATAGTTATTACAGCGTTACCTTAAATTTCGGAAATAGACTTCCAATAAAAGTATTGGAAGTTTCAACCAGGAATTTTTTAGAGTGTAGATGTGCAGACTGACTGTATTAGGGGGCTAACTATAGGACAGTCTTTCAGACGACTGAAGCGCATATCTCTAGAAGTTTGAAAGATGATGTTCAAATTGATCATCTCTGAGTTGACTTGATTATAGCGGATGGTAGATTAGACGATCTTAGAGTCATTAGCCCCCAGTAGAACCGCGGTAGATCTTACCTATGGCCACGTCTCACAACCGTGAGATGGGTGGTCACAGGGCACGACGAAATCACAACGACAGGTCCGCGAAACCCTCGTGTGTCTTGAGGACACGAAGCGAACCAAGGATGACAGCTTTCTTCATCCATCTCGCAAGTGCCTTGGCATATTTTTGGCACGCGGGTATGGCTTTAAGGTTCCGAACCAGTGATAGTTTTGCACCTCCGAGAGCACCTATCATAAGAACAATTACTCGCACCGAATATTTTGGGTACAGTCGTTGCAGCTCTCTTTTAAGGTCTGGATACCTCTCCTCTTTTTCTTTCTCCTTTGCAGTGATGTTGTATGCGGACGGAGCCGAGAATTCGGTCACGAATATATATGTCGTTTCTCGAAGTCTTGGAGAACAATATCAGGTCTTGAGTCAGCAACGGAGACTGCTGCTCGTAAATCGTAGTTCCAGAAAATTTGGCACTTTTCGTTTCGGACAATTGACTATATCCCTTGGAGCGTTTGGTAGGGCAGGATCACGACCAACACTGTAAGAGCGACAAAGATGGTAATAAAGTACTCTTAGGGCCACATTATGTCTTTAGACATACGTCGTTCCTGCGTGGGTCGCACACCCCGATAGTATGTGTTCTAGGTACTCAGCGTGTGTATTTCACGCTCTGCACCTATCACTGGGAACTTCTTGACATAAAATGCGGTCACGGTATGCTAAGCTGAAAATGACACCGTCCTGCATGCAAAAATAAAACCCTCTGTACCTGAATTGAGCCCTGATGATTTGAGGAAAGTAAAAGTTGGTGCTTCAACAAGGATTGTTTTTCTACATTTCTGTGAAAGTTTCCGTACATATGCTTGTCGAGTAGCTGTTAGTGAAATTTTCCAACCTCTGCTTTCTTTATTTCGGCTTTTAGACGTGAAGATTCCAGATGGAGTAATGCACTTTCCTCACTTCTGATGTTAAAATTGAGGCCAAGGGTCTCGGCCGCTTGCTCCGCGGCTTTGTAAAGGAACGCTCCTTCGCCAATCATCTTGTGATTTCTGACCATCTTTAGGAGAGGATCTCTGCCATTAGCAACGACGTAAGGTGTACTTAGAACAATTCGGTTGTGAAGACACTGGAGATTCAGAAGTCCGCGTCCGCCTTGACGGCGTGAAATGTATAATCGCGGAACCGACGAATTGATATGCAAGCTTTTATGCATATGCATGATCTTACGTGTGGTGACATCAAGAGCCTTAAGTTCGTTCTTCGTCCATTGAACCACCCCAAAAGAGTAGAGTAGAACCGGGACGGCAAGCATGTTAGTCGCAGATACCTTGTTCCAAGCCGACAGATTAGAAGACAAAATCTGTCTAAGAAGATACTTGTTTCTGCTTCGGAGAGACTCCTTAACTGATGTTACGACCTGAATGCGGCTTTGAAGCACGGCCAGGTTTGTATAGGTCTCTCCAGTATTAAGATGTCTAATAACACTTATATCCACAAGCTCAGGGTCCTTGGAAACGCCAGTAATCTTTCCTTTCTTCAGATGAAATTTGGCACACTTGTCCAAACCGAAGTCCATCCCAATCTCTCCTGTGTAGTTCTTGACGATATTTATAACAGTTTGAAGTTTGCTTTTACCAGAGGCATAGATTCAGGTCATCCATATAAAATACATGAGTGACCTTATGCTCGCGCTGATTTGTGTCGCCACAGAAGTATCCAGGAGAATTTCGCAGTGCGAGAGATAGAGGCAAAAGAGTCATGCAAAAAAGCAAAGGGCTCATGGTATCACCTTGAAAGACGCCCCTCTGGAAAGTGACGTTGTTTGTTGTCAGGCGATAAATTCGAGATGAGATAGTAAATCTACTTTTCCAAAGAGTCATCAATCTCTCAATGCATCTCACTATGTGTGGATGTACCTTCAAGCTTCCTAACAGACAGATGATAAATTTATGAGAGGTTGAATCGAAAGCTTTCCGGTAGTCAATCCAGGCCATTGACGGGGCGCGCTGATCGGCTGCACCGTCTTTACAGACACACCTGTCAATTAGCAGGTTCTCTCAACAGCCTGTTACACCTTCTTTCGATCCAGGCTGGTCGTACATCTCTCGCCATACAGGCTCAATTCGTCGAACAATCATGTTGTGTAGGACAGCCGTAAAGATCTTATACAGTGTGTTCAAACAAGTTATTGGCCTGTAATTCTCTGGGTTAGACAAGTTGCCTTTTTCGGCAGGTGTATAGTGCATCCTAACACCAGCCACTGCGAAAAGTTGCGTCTTCGACTCTAAATATGAGGTGAATATGTGGACTAAATGTTGGTGCATAAAAGTAAACTGCTTCCACCAAAAGTTCTTGATAAAATCTGGTCCAGTAGCGGAGAAGTTCTTCTTGCCTCTAAGTGCTTTTTTCAGCCCTTCGGCAGTGACTGGTGGACATTCATCCTCAGATTTTATGAGGTTGCCGCGAAACTCTTTGAAGCGGATGATATGTTCAGTATCTTCTCTCAACTCCAGTATTTTTGGGATCTTGTACACCTCTCTCCAAAAAGTCTCTACCTCCTTGGGCTTGGGTAGATTTTCTACACAAACAAAGAGATCGCTGAAGAGGCGCGACGGGTCAGCGAGAAACTGTTAATTCTCCCTGATCCATCTCTCCCTCTTCTGCATTCTCCTCCTTGTGTCAGATAACAGCCGCATTTTGTCAACAATATGCTGCTTGATTGCCAGCAGCTTTGATTTGTTCAGTATGTGATTCGAGATCCTTAGTTTTTGCGCGAACTTTCGAACCCTTTCCGTAAACGGTCTACCAGATGTTAGGTAGTCAATCACACATTGAACACGGGACGCATTCTTTCTTGCCCATTTAATTTCCTTGTTCAGTTGATGCAAGCGTCTTTTGGTCTTTTGATCCGTCGCCGGTTTTAGCCTTCAATTTGAATCAGCCAAAGCTCTGGTAGCACCATAACCTGAGCAATTGACGGTCCAGAGGTCGGACTCTTGCAAGATATCTCCACGAAGGGAGGCATCCATTTCAGCCAGATCTTGGAGCATGAGAGAAACTTGCATGTTGATGTTCTTCCATGTACTGAAATTGCGATCATCTTTCAGAAGGTGCCTGCTTTCAGCGGTTGATCTAAATGTCGCTTCTTCATCTTCGTCTGCAGCTTGATCAAGCAGCGGTTGGGGAAGCGCTCCGCGTACATATCCATTTTTTCGGAGGTTGTCGGCTTGATTTTGCAAAGACTGATGCAAAACGTGCTGAAGCTCTGTGTGTTTCTGGCACCACAGAGTGTGCATATGCGCCATAAAGCCTCCGTGAGCAGGAATAATGCTGGCATCGTAGCAATCTAGCAAGTCATCCTTCAGTTGGACTGTCCACTTGATACGGGCGTTCTGCTGGTTTGACGTCGTGTTTCCATCTAAATTATTTCCAGCACCCCGAACTTTAGGATTAACGGCATTTTTTGCCGGCCGAATGTCGGGTGCTCTGCGCGTTAGATCATATACGAAAGGGTTCGTCCATCCTTGTAGAGCCCCGCGTGCAAGGATAAGGCTGCATACTCTGAGAGGTCGTCCGGTATTCCAGAGTCACCGTTTAAGACTCCTCACCCAGGTGCTATTCAGCGTTTGCTACGGTTGTTACGCCTCCGCTTAGGGGTTATTCCTTTGGGACCACCCCTGGACAATTATCCGCGACTGCTTATCAATTGTTGTAACCATATTCAGCAGAAACCCTTGGTAAAAAACCTGAACAACTTTATTTGATTAGTTGAAGATCCATCTCTTCAGTTAAGCATTTTATTAGTTTTTAGTTGAACATTCAACTATTGAGATTTACATTGAGAATTCACAATTCAACTACTTCGTCAAGAGTTGAATTTCATTTTAATAAATTCATTTGGCTGGTTGTAGATTAACTTTTTATTAAATTCGTTATCTTTCGACCAAAAATTAATTTTTAGCTTAAAACTGAACTGTTCCATTTTTGGTTAAAAAGTTATTGGAAGTCGAATTCCTTCGTCAAAAATTCATTTTCCTAATTGAACCTCTTTAGTTGAAAATTAGTTTTTTTTTTGTAAATCAATTTTTCGAATTGAAATTTCAACTATTACATTTTCAACTCCAAATTCATCGGTTTTAATTTAAACTTTAACTACTTGGTTGAAAATGAACATTTTTGTAAAAAAATCATTCCTTCGGGTAGCACATTCAACATTATTATCATTATTATAGATTAGCAGTTCGAACTCGAAAGTTCATTGCCTCACTAACCCGAGACCGCCACATATTTCTATCCTGTGCATCCTCCATCCAGTTTAAGTAATCATGTCCTAGTTCTTTTAAATCATCCCTTACATTTTTCTCCCATCTGTTTCGCGGTCTGCCTAAGGGTCTCTTACCAGTCGGTCTTCCTCTTAAAACTTGCGCCACTGTTCTTTCATTTCCCATTCTTGCTACATGCCCCGCCCATCTTAGTTTACGCGCTTTCATTACTCTATTAATATTTGCTGACCCGTAGAGAGCATGCAGATCATCATTATGCAGTTTTCTCCATTCGCCGGTCTCTTCGTCCCTTTTTGGACCATAGATTTTTCTAAGTACTTTATTCTCAAAAACTCTAAACCTATTCTCCTCTCCTTTCGTCAGCGCCCACGTTTCGCACCCGTACATGACGACCGGCATTATTATTGTTTTGCAGATTCTTACTTTGATGTTTCTAGATAGCAATCGCGATTTTAATAGTGTGCTTGCTGCATAATAGCACCCATTGCCAGCGTGCAGCCGCGCGCTGATTTCCGTTTTACTCTTATTTTCGCTAGTTATAATAGACCCGAGGTATTTAAACTCGCTAACCCTTTCGAATTTCATATTTCCGGCCATTAGATCCCCGTCGTGATTACTTTGTTCGGATCTGACGACGGTCATATATTTTGTCTTCGATTCGCTAACTTCCAAGCCAGTATCTTTGGCTTTTGTGATCAAGATTTCTGCATTTTTAGCTACCGTTTCTTTATCATCTCCTAGTAAGTCGAGATCATCCGCATATCCAAGAATTTGTATTATCCCATTGAGGGTAGCACCGGTCGGATTCGCCTGCACTTGCCTAACCACGTATTCTAAAACTAAGTTAAAAAGGACGCACGAAAGTGCATCGCCCTGTTTCAGGCCATCGCGGATCGAAAACTCTTCAGATAAACTACCGTTTACGCGTATTCTACCCCTACCAATTTTCTTGGTACACGCAAGAACTCTAGGATCCAGTACATTCGTGCGCGTATAATAGAGTCGTCAGCTTTTTTGAAATCAATAAATAGCTGATGCACTACTTCTTTAAATTCCCATTTTTTTTTCTAGCAGTTGTCTAATTGTAAACATTTGATCGCTTGTAGATCGGTTTCGGCGGAATCCATACTGGTAATCCCCAATGATTTCCTCGGCAAAAGGAGTTAGTCTACTTAGGATTACATTAGACAGGATCTTGTAGCACAAAGGCACAAGTGAAATTCCCCGATAATTATTACAGTTAGTTTTATCGCCTTTTTTAAAGATGGGAATAACGATAGAGGTATTCCATTCTTCCGGCATGCGTTCTGTTTTCCAAACTGCCCGTATTAATTTAATAATTTGTCTTGTGAGGCAAGGGCCTCCATTTTTTATCAGTTCTGACGGTAGGTCGTCGATGCTCGCGGCTTTGTTATTTTTCAACTTCTTTATAGCCATTTCTATTTCTATATCAGCAGGATCATCAATTAATAGATCAGCAGTGTGGATTTCGCCGAGATTACCTTCAACGGGGGCTTCGCGTACATTTAATAGTTTATCGAAATAGTCTTTCCATAAATTCAGTCTCTCTGTCGCATCGGCTACTGGATTGCTATTTTCGTCCCTCATTACTTCCGTTCTACCTTGAAAGCCTTTCCTTATAAAATTGATTCCCCTGTACATCTCGCGCGGGTTATTCTGTTCATTATGCGTTTCTATTGCTAGTATTTTATTCTTTTCCCACTCCCTTTTCTTGGGTCTATACAGCCTATTTGTACTTTTACTAATCTCAAGATACTTCTTATGTGTTTGATCACATTTATTTTGTAAACTACTTAGTCTGTCCTTCCGGCGTTTTTCAAACCAGAGTTTGCACTCTTCGTCAAACCATGGTTTGCTTTTTGTTACGTTCTTTAAACCTATCGTCAGTTTCGCGGCTGTCTTTACCGCCTTTTTTATATTGCTCCGCAGGGTTTCCGGGTCCTCCTCGTAATTATTGTTATCGTCTCTCTGTTCTTGGAGAGCGTCAAAGCTATTAGAAATCTCATCTTGATAATTTAATGTTTCTGTTTCTGTTTTGAACTTATCTATATTGAAACGAACTGTTGGCTCTGTGCGGCTTGTTTTCTACTGATCGCTAACCTAGATATTAGTTTTACTATCACGAGAAAATGGTCTGAATTTAGATCCGCTCCCCTATACGATCTTATATCGAGAATGTTTGCATGACGTCTTCTGTCAATTACAACGTGATCGATCTGATTGTGAGTGTTACCATCTGGAGATTTCCAGGTGGCCTTATGTATATTTTTATGCTTGAAATATGTGCTTTTGACAACGAGGTTCTTTGAAGTTGCAAAGTTTATCACTCTAGTTCCATTATCATTACTGACGTCATGCAAACTTTCTGATCCTATTGTAGGCCTTTACATCGGTTCTTTTCCAATTTTCGCGTTGAAATCTCCCAATACTATTTTTGCGTCAAAAGTTGAGAACTTGTCAAAAACCTGCTCGATTGTTTCGTAAAAGAGATATTTAGTGTCTTCGTCTTTGTCCTCGGTGGGGCAGTGCACATTGACTAATACCTGTTTACTGAAAATGCCCTTCAGTACAATGTATGATAACCGATCGTTAATGAATTGCATGTCGATAACCGCTTGCGATATTTGTTTATTAATAAGAAAACCGGTCCCCAGTCTCCACTCGGTAGCTCCCCCATAGTAAAAAGTATAGTTATCCTTGGAAATTGACGCGAAATCGCCCGGCCAGCAGGTTTCTTGGAGTACTATTAAGTCAGTTCTGTAATCATTTGCTATCTTAATGAGTTCGCTAAATCCGCCAGTATATAGACTACGCGCGTTTAGAGTTCCCACCCTTAGATCTTTAACTGTAGTTTTTTGTTTTTGCAAGCTAGCCATGGTAGTTTCAAGATAATCCGCACGTTAGGATCCTATTCCAATCGTAGGTGAGTCCACTGTCCCAGGAATGACAACCCCCATACCTCCCTAGGTCTAATTATGGGAGCTTTCCGACTCTGACAAGGACCATGTCAACTTGTCGTCAGACACATTACAGTTTCATCCTCGTATCCTAACGTCCCTGTGCAAGGCAGCGCGCCTACTGGCATCAATACCCCTTTGACAGGAACCCACCGAGCAGAGAACATTCAACATTTCTTATGAAAATTCCTATTTTCGGCTTGAAGCTTTTTATTGCTTTTGTAGAGAATTCGGTTTTCTGGCTTGAAAATTCAACAATTTGAGCAACGTTTTGCCTCTGTGTTGGATAAAAAAATCCTACTTACCTGATAATTTATCTCCTGTGGTAGAATTTATATCTTTTTTCGTTGAATTCAAGTGTTTTTGATTCTCAATGAAAATATTTTTTGGTTGAAATATCAACTATTATATTCTTCGTCGATAATCAATCTTTTTTTGGATGAAAATTGAAGTACTCGGTTCAAAGTTAGCTTCTTTCTTAGAAATTCTCCTTTCTTTGTTAAAAATTCTTTCCGGGAGAATTCATATATTTTGTCGAAAATATAAAAAAACTATGAAAATTTAACTATTCGGTTGATAAATAATTCTTTCTTAGATTAACTATACACATTTGTTTTGAAAATCACCTTTCTTGGTTAAACATTCATCTTTTTGTGATTAAAAGTCAACTGTTTTCCAACACTTTAGACTTTTGAGCTTGAAAACCTTTGGCGTTTCATATTGAATTTAATGAAGTGCATAACAAAATTTATTCAAAAGAATTTTCCCCCTACTTTCGTAAAAAATTACCTTTGTTTCCCTTTAACGAGAAAATGTTGGGCTTGTGA
>CAKNXH010000234.1:366965-382094 GCA_932178445.1 Andricus quercusramuli
TTTTAAGACAATTTCGCACACGCGTATGTTGCCTAGTATTGTGGGTCGTGATTATTGCGGAACAGGGGACCTAATTAATAGGCTTTCTCACTCTATTTCCTCACTCCGTTCTACGGTTCGCATCTCACTTCGAACCGACCCTCTAATTAGTGAATTAGCCGCGCGAATGACAAGTAAGTCAAAGTTGATGTGAGGTAGCTGAAAAGGATTAGCTTGGACGGTACCGCTAGTGAGTCCGTGTAATCGGCGCTCCATTTAACAGCCACCGACTGAAATGACACTAATTGATTTCAGCTTGCACCAACGCTACTTTTTACTCATTTAGGAATTCAAATACAGCTATCAAATTTTGATGAGATTGCTAAAGAAATTTCAGCACGGAAACAAACCTATTTATAATGGAAGAGAACCTCTGAAGCAATTATATTATAAAATCATTTTCTGGAGAAGGTTTCTGTAGTCGTTACAATTGAGTATTCTAACATTACGTCACACTTAGTCGGTAACGTCCATATCTATTAGGCTTCATCACACCTAACCTTAATCACGAAAATTATATTTTTTCTTGATGGATTGCCAAAACACACACTTTCCAAATTGCCAGCAATAATTAGAGCAATGGCTTTTCTATCTGAAATGCAAAGCGATATCACAATTTTTCCCTTACTTTCGTTTAAAAAAAATTAATTCCAGTGAAATTCCTATGTAAACAATGCTTTGCCCTCCAACAAGTGATAAAACCTGATGGATTTCGACGTTACCGACCGACCGTGGCGTGATGTTAGAATCCTAACGGGAGAGTTTACCCAGTTTACCGTTTTCTAGGAACTTACTTACATAAGGGCCCGCGAAATTTGATCTCAAATTGAGCAAAGTGAAGTTTTTTATTACAAAACATGAAAAACTAAATTTCCTAATTTTTCGTATACATAACCACTGATGTAAAAAAAGAAGGAATGTACCACATCAAATTTCATTCTTTGCCGCAATTTTTTCTTGCGAAAGATTCATAATTCGAGTCATCACTGAAACGTAAATTTGTTCAACCTTAACAGTATCTATTTTAGGTGAAAATGTTTGCGGTTAAACACACTATCGCAGCTTGTTTCAGTTTTCAAAAAATGTACTTTTCATTTTGGTTGTTATTTTTTATGATTGAAATGAAAGTACACGTTTTATTGACAAATGTTCGATTCTAGATCTGATTTAAGCGAAAAATTTTGCCTATACTCAATTTGCCTATACTCAATTTTTATTCTTCATGATATTTTTCGCGATTAAAACAAAAACTAAGGATTTTCTTGAAAAATGGTCCAAAGCTAATTCTTAGATATTCACAAGAAGTTCAATATAAGGCCACTTTCGGGGGTTGCCTGGTATTAGCCGTGGCACTAAATGAGTCGTTCAAAACGTAAGTAGTCAGGGTTTTGTAAACCAGTGATGTTGGATTTATCTCCCTCTCTTTTTGCTTCCGCTTTTATCGCTTCGCTACTTGTGGCGACGCATGTTTGACACTGCCTTTGCGCTGAGGAACTGCTTGGGCCAGCAGTTCTAGGAAGAACTTCATCAGTCGGCCTTATATTAGACTTCTTGTATAATTAAAGCGGATAATTTTCTCAACGAACATTGTAAAAAGGATGTTTTAGCTCCTGATGGAAAGGTTATGACGGTAAGTATTACGATTTTTTTACATCAATGTCCTTCAACCTAAAATAATCGCATGGCTCTGGCGGTTTTATGAATACATTGATTTTTAAATTTTGACATATTCCTCTTGCTTCCGAACTTTAAAATTATTGTGATAGTGCGTAAAATTGTAGTTTTAATAGTTTTTCAAATTTTAAAAGTATTTTAAGAACCTTACTATCTTTAAGAAAAATTTAAAAATAACATTGATAATAGTTTTGAATAATCGCTGAATTTCGACATTTATGTACAATTATATTAATTTATTAATAAATTCAAGCATTAAACTATAATAGTAATGGTACAATAATGATTTTCTTGCAGTCAGAATGGTAGAAAAAACCTAAATTAAAGACAGGGGTTTTGCCATCTCAATTTCCAAACTGCCCTGAGCATTGTTCGAAGGCTGCTAAAAAACCTCGCCATCTGATAAAGTGCGATTTTTTGACAAGGGATTCTGAAATGTCTAATAAAAAAACATTAGGCAAACGGAAACATTCAGATATTTCAGAAATATTTGAAAATTATAAGAATGAGAAAAGTGCTACTAATGGCACCGAAGATTTCAAAAAGCAAAAACTATCTATAATCGATGGGGTATCGGACATTTTCCCAGTTGGTATAAACGCGAATAAGTGCCTGTTTGATTATTTATTTACAGATGAAAAGAGTGTATCTTTTCGTTTGGGTTGGATCCGTAACATTGTTCAAACTGACGAACTCAGGGTGATAGTATTTACTCAAATGATTGCACGAAGGGAAAATGGCAGCACGAAGACAATTTGTGTTAAAAAGGTCATTCACCCAACCAATAGCTCTTTTTACTTCAAAAGAAACTAATCCTGGTCTGAAGTTAGCACAGCATTTCATTCAAGCTATTATATTTGTGGAAAAAACTGGTGCCATTGCACACGGCGTTATCTCAGATGGTGCCTCAACTAATAGAAAGTTTTGGAAAGAGATGGGTGTTTCTGGCAAATTGTCAGAGTTAAAATGGTCCTTCATTCATCCTACTGATGAAAATCGTAAGATTATTATGTTTGCTGACACGCCGCATTTGATGAAAATTGCGAGAAATCGCATGTACGGAAAAAACGGAAATGGAGAACTCAAGGTAAAACAATTTAATTTAAGACAATTGAAATTAAAATAATTTGAAGACTTGAGGATATTGAAATTTCTATTTTAGAGGTTTCCAGAAATTTGGTTTTATTTACTTCAATTGAAATTAGAGAATAACAGTAAACATGAAGAAAAATTTAATTAAATTATATATTCTGAGAGATGCATAAAGATCAAGATGTTATCAAATGAAAACACATTGAATTGCTGTTAGATGCAGAAAAGAAAAATCAAACTGCAAGGAAGTGTCCAAATCTAACTGAACAACATGTCTACAATTTGGCAAGTTATTCTAAAATGCGAGTGCTTCTTGCTCTGCAGGTTTGTTGCTAACACATGAATTTTACTTTTTTTTAAGACGATATTTTCTTTCATGTATTGCCATTAGTATTATCAACAATATTCTGTTTTTTCAGATAATTAGTCATTCACTAGCGGAAGGTCTGAGATATTATAAGAGTAGAGTTGACGAACCGAAGGACTGTGGATCGACTGCTGACTTTTGCGATATATTTAAGTTTTGATTTTACGCACTGAACAGAACGACACCAGAAACCGGAATACGACTTGATAGTGAGGATTTTAAGGTGAACAGAAGTTTGATATTGCTTACTACTCATGCAAATCCAAATTACGTAAGAAATTTACGCAAAAATATTGGCTTTCTCCTCAGATTTTGCAGTTACACTTGTACTCGCTGAATGCCTGGGAACAGAGGGTCTTGGATAATACCTTGAAGAAAAAGGATTTTTCAACAGAAAGCACTGCTAATGGACTGAGGGTCACTTTACACTCTACTATATAATTATCGCACTATTTGTTGAAAGAGTGTACATTTGACTACGTCCATACAGGAAAAATCAACCAAGATTCACTAGAGGTTCGCTTAGTAACTATTCAGCGATGATTTACATAATCGTTTATGTTCTAGGATCTACGTCATCTGTAACAACAGCTTTACTGTGTCAGTCTTAGCATTTGAAATAATTTTTTTTTGTGCTTTTCGCAGCTTCGTAAAGTTGGTTTATCAGCCATATTAATTTATAAGTATCAGTACAATTAAGACCGTAAAACTAAATTATTTTAAGATCATTTCAATTCTTGCTTCTCCGCAATGTAAACGTCTAATGTGTGTGCGAGTAGTAGTAGTAATAGCAGTAGTAGTAGTAGTGGTAGTAGTATGCTCAGTAGCAGTAGTTCACTCTGGGGTTGTTTTTATTAATAATATTGTTTTCTCGTAACATGTTTTTTTATTCATGCCCACATATAGAGATTTTTTGGTGCAGCCTGATTAGCCGGTGGAACGAATGATCACCCCGCAACTCCTACTTGCAAACAATTTTCTAAAGTTCTCATAGTCTTTAGCATTTTGAAACCACCCAAAAAGGAAAACTGTTCCTCTATGGACGATAGACCCATAGAACCCTTCATATCGCTTTCTAGTCTAAAGGGGATATATAAACCCAATAGTAAAAATAAGCTACAGGATATTAAAGATAAGCTAAAGTATGTAATCCTGATTTTAGTGACTTTTGCCATTTCTCTTCCTCTGAAGAAAGCAAAGAAACCGATGCCATTGTTGAACCAAAATTAATTGTAGATTGTATGAATTATTATGCCACTGGCACTATCTGCAGATACATGTTTGATCACATGAAATGTAAAGACTGCAAACAAGCATTTACTCCACCTTCTGAGAATGATTTGACAATGAGACATAAAGATCCAGAAGAAATGCCTGATCATCCAGATCCAGTTATTTTTAAAATTATTAAAATTATTGAATTCACTTCTGCAAGATAATGCCAATTCAACAATGTGTTTGACATGATTCTCGATGATTTACAAATGAATGCAGTCTTTTCATTCCCATGCTTCACGCATGCAAGCGATGTTTTAGCTTTTATTATAAAACAATATTTACAAGTGCGAACGAGAGAATTTGTCAAGCGAACAATGTTGGAAGTCCAAGAAGATAATTTTGCGAAAAAGAAAGTCGTCAAATTTTGCAAAACGTAGTTTTGCTTAGTTGTATTTAACAAATGATTATGTTTTTGTAAATAATTTGGATAAATATATTTATTTAAATAAATCAACCTGGCATTTATTACCCCTATATACACTCCTATTTTCTTTACTCAACACCTAATTTATATCTCCATCTTTCAATTCCATTTTCAAACAAATAAATGTCTAAATGTACAGTGAAGTTAATAAGGTCAATATTGATAATCTTTTCAGCCATTTAACGATCAATACAACATACTGAATATTAAAAATTATGATTTTTATAATTTCTTGCATATATATATTACAATGTAATAATACATTAGAATCATTCAAGTCATCAATAATTTAGAAACTATTTTTTATATTATAATTTCAGAACATTTAGTTCATTTGTTTTAAACGTTAAAGGCGTAATCTTTATATTTCACCATTTTATTCTACTTGTACATAAAAAACCTTGAATCCCGAGATTTCCAGTGTATGCTAGGTCTTTTTTTTTAATCCTAGGTATTTTTTGAATTCTATAAACAGTTAATCTTTGCTTACTTCAAGCTCAAAGTTTCTAAATTATCCACAATTGTCCAAAATATTACAAGAACTGCGAAAAATACTAAATCTCCCATTATTCTAATCAGCTTCCATTCAAATGTAGGGCGTGGCGCTGGTGGCGCCAGTGTTGCATTTCCTGCCGTCCTTCACAAAACTGACACAGCGCATTTGCATGGCGAGTCACCCCCCTGCCCTTATTTATATGCCTATCTAACTCCCCATCTATTTTTCCTTCGTTAGTAAATAGACTATCTAGATATACGTACTTGTCAACTTGTTCTAATCTCTCATCATTAAGGACATTTTGTTGCACATTGTTACATCACCTTTTCCTTCAAACACTATGATTTTTGTTTCATTTACATTAATTTTGAGGCCCATGTTCTTCATGCTGGTATTTAATTTCCTCAACATTCTTTGCAAGTCTTCGATTGAATCTGCTGTAACAACCTTGTAATCTTTGAAAGCTAACCCACGTACCCTCACTGCCTTGAGATCTACACATTCTTCTATACACCTTGTCAAATGCTTTTTCTAGGTCAACAGACGCACAAAAAACTGTCTTTCCTACTTTTTAAGTTTTCTCTGTGATCTGTCTTAAGCTGAATATTTGATCCGTACATGATCTTCCTGGAATGAATCCACTTTGGACTTCCCATATCATTTCTTCCGTTATTTTCATCAACCTGTAGATAAGTATTTTTAAGTATATTTTACTTACGGTACTTAATGAGCTGATACCTCTGTAATTATTGCAGTTGATTTTATGTCCCTTTCTTTTGTATATTGGTACGATAATCGTGTTTCTCCACTCGTCTGGGACTTCTCTTATCTCGATACATAAATTTATCAATTCGCACAGCCTGTGAGGTACGCACTCGCCATCGTATTTAAGCATTTCAGTGCTCATACTGTCAACAGCAGCAGCCTTAACGTTTTCTAAGTTCTTAATTATATCTCTAACTTTAGTGACACGGACTTTCTCGATTGCTTTTTCTGATGTTATATGTTTTATGTTACAGTTCTGTTGTCCTATCATTTTACATTTTTTTCTCTTCTTCTGTTATGATTCGATCTTTACTTCCCTTAACTATTCATTTAACTTTCCAATTTTTGTACCTGTAATCATTTTTGAGCCTATTTCTTCCCTCACAGCTAAGACCAGTGATGTTCAACGTTCTTCCGTGAGCTTCTTCCTTTTCTTGTCGGACTGCCTTAATTTCATCATTTCACCATGCATCACCAGACTTTCTTCCTACAACCACCGTACCACATACTCCAGTCGCAGTTTTAACCATGATTTCCCGTAGCATAGTCCATGCGCCCTATATATCTTTATTGCTTATAAGCTCTTCTCAAGTTCCATTATCTATGCAATTCGTTTTACTTATTCTGAAGCTCTGTACGCACTTCAGGTTTCTGTAAATTTTCAATCTCAATTCGCGTTTGTTCCGTTTGTTTTGTTTTCTTTCTTCTCTATCCCCGCCCTAAGTTAATTTTGGCGACTAGAAGGTAATGGTCAGTGTTACATTCAGAGCCCCTCATGACTCTTGTATCTTTAACTATTCCTCTTAGTCTTTCATCCGCAATATCAAAGTCAATTATACTGTGGCTATTTCCTTTGCGTCAGGTGTACATGTGGATCATTTTATGTCTAAACCAAGTACTTGTAATAAATAGGCCCTTTTATAAGCATTAGCTCTTTCCCCGTCATAATTATTTCTCAAATCACCAAAATGACCTCGCACCCTTTCTGTATCTCTACCTGGACGTTGGACACCGACCCATCCGCTCATATCCTCTAGCGGAATGATTCTTTCACCATGATCGCAAGTACTTATTGTATCACTCATTGTGTCCCAGAAGGCGTCTTTGACTTCTCTCGGATCACTATCAGCTATGGCGTAGCAAGCTATGATAAATAATTTTCTGATTCCTATCTTCATTCTAACCCACAGCAATCTGGGCGATACATATCCTTGGTCCTTGAGATGCTGCCTTGCTTTTTCATTCATAATCAAACCGAGCCCTTGACTACCATGTGATTCACTATCTACTCCTGAAAATATTTCAAATACGCAACCCTTTTTCTTTATCTCAGGTACGAATAGAATATCCAGTTTCCTTACATGTATAGTTTCTCGTAGTTCTCTAGGTCAGTTATACCAGCCCCCCCCCCCCCCACTCTTAATTTTCGGGTTTTTCATAGCCCACTGAATTGCGCCGCAAATGCGCTGATATGCGCCATCAAAAAAAATTGTTGCGCCACATTGATCCGCACCTGCGGATTGAAAACTTTTTATTTTGTTGGTCATCACTTCGTCATCACTGTGTAAGGTGTTGAAACTTTCGTATCATAGACAGTTTTTAAAGTTTGCAAAAAAATTTTGTGGCGCATATGAGCGCATTTGAAGACGAAACAACTTCATGTCCGTAATTTTCAATTTCAGATCACTGTCGAAGATTTAACACCTGCATCATACTGCCCCCCCCCCCCCTACCAAATGGCTATCTTTGTTAATTAGTTAGCGCAAAATTTTTTAGCGGTCGCGCATTTTAGCGCATTTTAAGTTATGACGGATTGCTATGATTCATTTAAAAAAAGGTTATTATTTTAGAAATATCGCGCCAGCCCCGCCCCCCTATTTTGATCGCTGATAACTCGGTTATCAATGTGGCGCAAAATTTTTATTTGATGGCGCTTATCAGCGCATTTGTAGATCTTCGAGGTCATCTAATTCAAATTTTGTTTTCTCAAATGGGGCGGGGTTGACGTCTCACCAGACCCCCCCCCCCCTCACGTAATACCTGCTATAACTCCTAGAGTTTCATGGCGCCAAATTTTTTATTGGTGGCGCATATGAGCGCATTTGCGGCGCAATTCAGTGGGCTATAAAAAATCAGAAAATTAAGAGTGGGGGGCTGCTGTAACTAACCTTAGTTCTCTTACCTTAAGATCCTTCACTCCTCTAGCGTTCCAAACACCCAGTCTCCATTCATCGCCTGAAACTCGACCTTTACATTTACCGTGTGTATGCATTTCGTCTTTCAAAGTTTCAGTCCATTCCGACGATATTGTATTGTTTGTATCATTCATTGTTTATATTGTACACCCAACTACCGCCTTTATGCGCGGAATTTGTCTTGCGAGTCGAAATCATGTGCAAATAAGGTAGTGATTCCTCGTATGGTGGAGAGTCTAGTTGTAACGTCAGTCCCACTAAAAATTCTGTTACTGGGGGGGGGGGCAGAGGTGAGAACAAGGAATGGAAACCAAAAGAGTCGCAATTGGTTGATGTTTTATGCTGAGAAGCTCGCCAGCCTTCAGCAACGTTGTATTAGGCAGGAGTTCATACGTTCACATCTGCCAATTCCCGGCCTACCTCTGTTATGAAATTGTCTATATATCGAAACACAAAATTTAAAGGAAAAATGATCAAACTTTAGAATTTTATATTTGGTTTCTCTCGCAGTTTGAGATACACGACCCAATCCTTCAAAGACTGATGCGAGACTAATTTTTTTATCTTTAAAAGGAGAAAAGATGACCATGTGTTGGGATATCGAGTGCGTTAAGAATTTTCCGGATATTATCTCGACAATGTAAAAATCTCTGGAAAACTGTGTATTCCTTCATTTATTGTAAGTAAATTCTTTGGAAAAGCGTTAAAACACTACTATCAAATTTAGAGAAAACTATTGAAATAATTCCCTGGAATCTTTCAAAAAAGCCTTAACATGTCAGAGTTCTTAGAAAAGCAATTTTTTTGAAATTCCATTGAAACCATTTAAATTAGTCGAAAATTTCCTAAATAAAACCCTGGAAACTCTCAAAAAGCTCTGGTCTCAAGGAAATCGTTTCATCTTTCCAAGATGAACAATTCTGTCAAAAAATGGCTTGTGAACGAACTTGTTCTCTTTTTTAGCACTTAAAACGTGTGCCAAAGCTCAATCCAGTCTGATCAGTCTTTCAAAAGTTATCGTGCCTACACCCTGGAATCAGAGAGAAACCTTCTTAAAATCGTTTTTTCTAACTAAGGTGGTCTCGAAACGTAAAGATTTGATGAAAACCGATTCCCATTCAGAATATTAGTTGAAAAAATGAAATAGTTACATTTTCAGTTAACAAAAAGTTATTCTGAACAAAGAAAGCATTTTCAACAAAATGGTTGCCAACAAGGGAGCGATCACATATTACGTAATGTTTTTGCGACTATTCCTTTGCCCCCCCCCCCCCTTCTTAATGCTTTCTCTATAGTAACTGTATCTAATTTTAAGATTAGCGTTACAAAAACAGCCCCCCTCCCCTCCCAAAATCTGAGTGTGCAGGTGGGTTTTGTGGTAAGTAGATGGGGAAATTTCTAGGGGGAGGGGGAAGTTGAGATCCCCTGGCGAGAAGAAGAGGTTGCGGCACGTCGAGGCGGATAGAATGAGGCGACCTCGCTCAGTTGGCGATCTCAGCGGCTAAGGTATTATTAGGTTGGTAATGACTTAATACCACGCGTATGTGTTAGTTGCCATCTATAGAAACCGTCCCCAGAGTGCTGAATCACCAAAAAATCGTAGAACATAAACGATTCTTGGATCAATTTTACAAAAAAAATCCTTGTACTAATGCACAAGAGTCACGTGACTGTTAGAGAACAGGAAGTAACGTCTTCGCAAAGAGACGGGTTACTTAACATTTGCTCAATATTTCATTACGGAAACGTGTAATTATTTTCTAACAATTCTAGAATGCTGTTATGCGCGTCCTGCAACATTTCTGTAACAGTGTTACATAATAGTAGAGTAGAACGGGGCGAGGCAGCCAAGACGCCACATTTTGGCGGGCAGAGCACTTGTTCGAAATGATATCAACAAGTGTTACCGTTGTTAGAAAGCTTGCTTCTTTGGCTACAAAATGTCCTGGTGGCACTTTGACGTAGCTTGCCCATTACAGTTCCTACAACCGTTTTCCACAGACGCTTTGTTTTTGCTCAAGTGTACAAACGTGGGGCGAGGCAGCCAACCGTTTCAGCAATTGGGTGGCACTCAAAGTTTCAATACACAGACATATAATAATGCATATGTTCTTCATTAGGTCCAAGATGATATATGAAAATGAAAAAAAAAGTTGAATTTCTTCTATAAAAATTGTAATGGAACTCAAAAGAAAAACCACAAAAAAAAAAGAAATTGGAAAAAATCGGAAAAATTAATATGTTACTTCGTTGCCTCTTTTCGAGGTTTCAGAAGGAGTTTGTTTATACCTTCTTCGTGCGGCCAAAAGAAATTTGCTTCTTAGCCTTTTCAGCATAATCTGCCCTTTGTTGGCTACCTCGCCCCACATGTACTTTTTTCCACAAAAATTTCACATAAAAAAAAATATTTTCAATATTGGAAAATCACCCTTTCAATCGTGTTAAGCAGAAAATTGTACTCCGGAAAATACTTAACTTTTTTTACACAACCTATACACTTTTCCAACAAGAAAGATACATTTTTAAACAAGAAGGATGACTTTTCTTCCATGAATGATGAATTTGGAATCCAAAAAAATAAATTTTCAACAACATAGTTGAATTTTTGACCAAAAATGATGACTTTGACAAAATAGTTGGATTTTCTCAACATAATTAGATTTTCAAAAAAATAGTTGAATTTCTGACCAAATAGTTGAATTTTTAACGTACAAAGATGCATTTACAATTAAATGGTCGAATTTCCAAACAAAAAACTTAAAATTCAACAAAGTATTTGAATTTTCAAGACAAGAAGACAAATTTTTTAATGAACAGTTAAATTTTCATCAAAAAAGTTCATTTTCAACCACGAAAGGTGACTTTTTTCCCATGCATGATGAATTTTCATCGAAACAGTAAAGTTTGTAAGCTGAAAAGTCGAATGTTTTAGAAAACCGTGGACTTTCAAATCGAGAAAGGTGAATTTTGAACAAAAAAGATATTTTTCAATCAAGAAAGATGAATTTTGAACAGAATACTTGAATTCTCAAGTAATAGTTGACCTTCCAATAAACAAGAATAATTGTATACATAAAAAGACGACTTTTGAACCGAATACATGAATTTTCTACCAAATATTTACATTTTTAGCTTATCCAACATAGAGGTTGAAGTTTCAGCCAAAAATAGAATAGTTGAATTTTCAGATGGAAACTTTGATAAACAATACAATTATGAACTTGAAAAAGGAATTTTCAACGGAAATGTCAAATTTTCAACGAAAAAGATTAATTTTCGACCACAAAGATTATTTCTTCTTAAAAAGAAACGACTTTCAAACTTATCCAATAAACAGGGTAAAGTTTTAACCAAGCATCAAATAGATAAATTTTTGAATAAAAATTTTTTCCACACATAAATGAGTTTTCAGCAGAGTTTGCGAACTTTTTACCAAATAGATAAATTTTTGATCATTCAAAAGTACATAGTTTTGTTGAATATTTCAACCAAGTAATTGCATTTTTGGCCAAAAGTATGAATTTTCAATGAAGCAGATTAAATTTCTATCAGAAAAGATGTATTTTCGACCAAAAAGAAAAAAGTACAACTAAAAAAGATCAATTTTCAATCTAATAATTGAATTTTCAACTGAAAAAGATAAATCTTCAACCAAAAATTTTAACCTATTTTAGTGGGATTTAAAAATGAACATCTCAATGAAAATATAGAATTATTACCAAATTTATTTATTCACATAATTTTTATAAACAATGAGGACCCATAATTAAATTTCAATAACGTTTGTATAACAGTTTTGAATTATTTTTGAATTCTAAGATTTATTAAATATAATAATAATTAGTCACTCTAAATGTGATAATGGAAAACTGTAATGATTCTGTTACAATTTCAGCATACGGTTATACATGTTTTGAAACAGTTATTTGACAGTTATATAACAGTGTTACATAATGTAAACCGAACAGTTATATAATAAACATAGAACGTATTAGATATATAACAATATTATTTAATAGTAATATATCAGTATTTAATATCATTCTATAACATCGATGTAACACTGTTATATCACAGTTATAGCACTTAATTGAAACGAACATTACAAAAAGTTTATGACACTCCTATTCTGGAATTGCTACATAACAATTGTAACATAACAGTTTATACCTATAGAATATATCACTGTTACAATATCGTTACATAACAGTGATATCACATAAATGCAATAAGTTTTTAAAAACAAAAGGTAGGTGGAAATCATTAAAAATTAAAAATATTTTCATCAAATATGAAATAAATTATTTATTCTTTTCTTTCATATTTCGAGCTTTATAATTGAAGGTGAAAGCATCGACGACTGTAATTTGGCGATTGTGAATTCTCTTTCGTTAAAGCTCCTTCGGCTTTAACGAACACATCCTCATCACGCATCTTGTGCTTCGTGACTCGATTTTGTCCAGGATATAAACTTTTCTACATTATATCTTCAACACAATGATATCAAATGTATATTATATTTATTTCTGTACCTCGGCCTGGAATTGCTTATTTAGATGTTGTAAAATAAAGCACACATTTTAATTATCATGATCAACTCAATATTTGTTTCTTATTTTGCATTAAATTTTATTTTCAGCTACCCTGAAAAATGTATCATTTCAATTAATTTATATTATTACAATTCATAATATGCATTGGTATTAAGACATGCGTATTTCCGTTGTTTTGTTTTTGTGATTGAAAAAAAAGTTCGCATACTATGAGAAAAAAAACAAACTTATTATTGAACATTTTATTTCCACTTGTGTCGTTTTTCGATAAATTTAATTTTTTTATTTTTAAAGTTATTTTTCACCATTTCAACTAAATTAGGTATATAATTAAGGAGAAAAAATTTGTCTAATAAAAGGTTCTTGTAGCTTTTGTGTCGTTTTTTCAAAAAGTTAATTTTTTCACACTTAATATATTTTTATAATAAGAGTTCATAAAAAAACTTTTAGATCTGTTTTGGTTGAACAACTTTTGTCTTTTCATTTCTTTCGTCTCTTGGGTCGTTTTTCCAAAATTTTAATTTTTTATTTGCAATCTTATTTTTTGGGATTAAAAGGAAATCTATTTGTCCTATCTAAAAATTATTTACAACAAATTTGTAGCTCTGTTTTGGATCAGCAACTTTTGTGTACTCATTTTTTTTAAAGCTTGTTTCGTTTGACCAACAATTTAATTTTTTTATTTTCAATTTCACGTTTTACGAATAAAACAAAAGCTTTGTGTTCCAGCAAAAACTAGTTAATAACAAATTTTTAGATCCTTTTTTGTTGCACAATTTGTGTCAATTCATTTTTTTTCGTATTTTGCATAATTTGGCTGCAAAGTGAAATTTTTTATTTTTTATTATTTATTGTTTGATCAAAATTTGTATTTTTGGCTTTTTAGAAAAAATAAAAAAATCGTTATGATGATCTTGTAGAGCTCCCAAAAAGCTGAGTTTTTTTTTTTTGCTCGACCTTTTTTTGTATCGTGCGTCACGAGGATAAATTGTTCGAGTTCTTGAGTACTATGAAAAACATCAAATTAAAATAATATGAAAAGGAGTTTTGAAGCAAATTTGAAAAATAAACGGAAAATTAAATATGAGAAAAGTACCATGTTTGATAAAACAATTAAATATGATGCAAAAAATACGTGAAAATGTCGAACAATTAAAAAAACTGAATTAAAAATTTTTAAAATTTTTGAAAATATTCCTGGGATATTCTTCCTTCTTCTTTATACTTTTCCGTAAACATTTCCAGTACAGTTAAACGTTCTCATTTGGAAAACAAAAATGAAACATATGAATAGTTGAACCTAGCTAATTTTCCGTTGCACACTTTATTATTTCGGAATATCCAATTTTTTAAATTTCAAATTAGAAAAACATTATATGAAACAAATTAGAAAAAAATAACTCTAACGGTTCACAATATGTTTTGCAAATTTAAAATTCTGCAATTTTAGACTGTGAGTATGAAAGCAATTTTTTTGCAGAAATCACATTTTGACCGTTATGGATATAGTTATTTGTTTAGAACGATTTCGTTAAGAGATAAAGAAAACTGGAATCCTCTCCATCTTTCCTATGAAAAGGAGCAAGTGATTTTAATTGCTTCAATAATGTCAAACCTTCTGTCACAAAAAAAAACTCTTAACATTCAATCACTACCTCATTCATCCCACAAGATAATAAAATTTTATTGATTAGAATGAAAAGACACAAAGTAATTTCTTTCAGGGGTATCTTACACATGGAAGAAAGGCGGTTCAAAACACACAGAAAAGTGATTCTACAGCTTGACAACGCTCGGCCTCACGTTGCCAACCCCGTTGAAACCTACAAAAGAAACGAGAAAGATGGGGAAAAGTTGCAGCTAACGAGGGTCACTACCTCGGTGTCATCCCCCCCCCCCCCCCCCGAAAACCCAGACTTACAGTCAAAAGATTTTTTTCATTACCTTTTTTAGAGAAGTTCCCAAGCTTTTGTTTTACGTGAGATAAAAGGTGAACTTCAATATCCCGAAAGTTGCTTATTTATTATTATTTTTGGTTTGGAAAGTGTTTATGAGTGTCCACAGAAGAGAAGGTTCTTTCGTAAAAAATGAAAATCGATCGCTCCAGGTCACCATTTTCGAAGGCAGCTGCTGCTAACGAGGCGAAGCGTATACTTTAAGTATACCTTATCTTTTAGTGATTGATCCTCCTTAGGCATAATTTACTTTCTTTCCCTCTTTCAAGGATCTCCAAATTAAAGAATACC
>CAKNXH010000234.1:382194-471136 GCA_932178445.1 Andricus quercusramuli
TTTTTTTTTTTTTATATTTTCAAAATTTGAGGGTGGGTCTCCAATCCAAATTTCTGAAATTGAATTCCTTCAAATTCAATGGTTTCAAAATATTTTGTTTATAGGACAAATCTATTTTTTACCTGGTAGAGTCCATGTCGTCTGACCACAGAAATTTTCATGTATGAATGGATATTGGTTTCAATTGAGTGGATAAAAATAGTTTCGTGGGGATTATCAGTCTTTGGTCAATTATAATTGAATTTTTCCAATTAATGGACAAGACGATTCTCTGAGTTAGATTAATGAGAATTAATGAACAATGTGTTATTTAACAAGAAAATTCGATAAACAATTAACCGTTATATTTATTCATGATGGAATAAATACCGTTGCTTTTATGGAATCAGCCATTAATGACTCTACAATTACACAAAGTTTATATAGGTACATGATCACTCGATAACAATCGATCATTGCTTAAATAAAACCTAATTAATAAATGCGCTATTTGGCTATTTTTCGACACATAGACTCAATTTTTTTAACCCAATAAGCTGCAAATACTTTAAAAAACGGAATTTTCAACAATAGAGTTAAGTTTGCAAACTAAAAAGTGAAATTTTTTAGAAAAAAGTGGACTTTCAATCCGGACAAAATTAACTGTCAGCAAGAAAGTTAAGTTTCAATTCAGAAAGATGAATTCTAAAGACAAAAATAGTTGAATTTTCAACTAAAAAACATATGTTTTCAACCAAACCTGGAATCGTTCAATTTCCAGTTATAAATATTAATTTTTCAACTCAGAAAGTATACACTTTATACCAAAAATAGAATAGTAGTTTCAGATAAAAAAAATTAATTTCGAACAAAAAAAAAAGGAATTTTCAAATAAAAAGTTAAATCTTTAAGCAAAGAGATGTATCTTGCAAAAAAATAATTCTTAATCAAGTAATTGAACTTCTAACAGAAAAATAAGAATTTTTAACGAAATACATGAATAATCAACAAAATTGTTAAATTTTCAATCTGAGCGGATGAATTTTCAGTATGATACTCAAATTTTCAACTTAAAATATAAAGTTTTCACGAAATAGTTGAATTTTTATGTAAAAAACATGAAGTTTTAACCAAAAAATGGAAGAGTTATCGGTTGAAAAAAATGAATTTTTGACCAAAAAGGATGATTTTCTATCAGAATAGTTGAATTTTCAATAAAGTAATTACATTTTAATCCGAACAGCTGAATTCTTAATTAAATAGTTCAATTTCCAACCAAAGAAAAGAATTTTTACACAACATGATGAATCTTCTGAAAGAAAAATGAATTTTCAACAAAAGAGTGAAAAATTCAACCATATAATTGAATCTTCAACCAAAAAGATAGATTTTCAAGCAAAAATGCTATAGTTAAATTTTCAGTTAAAAAATTAATGATCAACAAAATTGTTTAATTTTCGAACAAATACTTTGATTATCAACTGAAAAAGAATAATGTTTAACTAAATAATTGAATTTTTAACTAAAAAACATCAACCATGAGAGATAAATTTGAACAAAGTAGTTTAACTTTCAACCAAGTTGTGGAATTTTTGACCAAACAAGATTACTCCCTTTTAAAATAGTTAAATTAAAAAAAAAAAGTTCAATTTTTGACTAATGCAAATATTTTTCACCAAAATTAATGAATGTTCAAGAAACGAGGTGAATTTCAAAGAAGAGAGAATAAAATTCGACCAAAAAGATGGTTTTTTAACCAAGAAGATGAATTTTCTACCAAAAAGCCAAATTTTCAACCAAATAGTTAAATGTCAAACTTAAAAAGATAAAGTCTTAACCAAATAGTTCAATTTTCAACTTGAGACTCACATTTTGTTTGAAAATTTATGTACTTTTTTGAAAATTTGTCTTTTTTAGTAGAAATTCAACATTCTTGGATGAAAATTAATGCTTTTTGGTTAAAAATGCAATTGTTTGAATGAAATATCAACTGTTACATAATTCGTTGAAAAATCATGTTTTTTGGTTGAAAATTCGATTATTTGACTTAAAGTTAAGCTACTATGTAAAAAATTAATTTTTATTCCTTGAGGATTCATAATTATAGTTGAAAATTCAACTATTTGCTTTTAAATGAACTTTAATGTAAAAATTCTACTGTTTTGTAGAAAATTGATCTTTTAGCAGGAATATTCAGCAATTTGGTTGAACATTGAAACGCTTCTGTTCAGAAATCATATTTCTGCCTTGAAAATTCAACTTTTTTTTGTAGTTAATTCATCTTTTTGGGTACAAAATCATTCTTGTTTGTTTAAAATTCAACAGTCTTGTTGAAAATTCATCTTTTTTTATTGAAAACGATCTTTTTTGTTAGAAAATCATCTTGTCTGATTTAAAAGTCCACTTTCGTCCAAACCATTCGTCTCTACCTTAAAAATATCACTTTTTTGTTAAAAACACATCTTCCATGATAGAAAAGTGATCTTTCTGGGTTGAAAATAAACTTTTTGGATGAAAATTCAAATGTCGTTTGAAAAATTTGTGTTTTTGCTTGGAAATTCAAATATTTTATTGACTTTTATTCTTTCATTCTCTGAAAATTTGACCATGTCCATTTAGTTAGAAATTCAACTATTTTGCTGAATATCTAATTATTGCTGGAAAATTTAATTTTTTTGTTGCAGACAATATTTTTGGTTAAAAATTCAACTATGTTGTTGAAGATTCATCCATTTGGATTGAAATTGTATCTTTTATGATAAAAAAATCATCCTTTTTGGTTAGAAAGTGGTCCTTTCATGTTTAAAAACTAACTTTTTTGTTGAAAATGCAACTGTCTTTGGAAAAACTCTTCATTTGGGGTTGAAAATTTCACCATTTCTTAAAACATTCACCTATTTTTTTTTTTTTTTTTTGAAAACTCGTGTCTTTTACTGGAAAAATCATCTATTTGGTTGTCATTGCAACCGTTTTCCTGAAAATTAATTTTTCTTTTTCGATAATTCGTATTTTCGTTTTGAAATTCATCCCTTTGGGTAGCAAATCTTTTCTGGCAAGAAATTAAAATATTTGTTAAAAAATGCAGTATATTTTGGCTTGAAATCTTAGGAATTCAAAGTGTTTCGTATTGATTTCAATATGTTATCTACATTAGTTTCATTTGAAAAGAATTTATAAACGTGAAATACGTCTTTCGGCAACGGTTACGTTACTTTCGGGGGTGGGAGGGGAGGTAAAAAAGTCCAAGATTGGTGACATAGTTTCTGGATGGGCCATGACTGGAAACATTTTTCGTGTGACAATAAAGTCGCTTGGCGCCGCCAGGTCTTCAAAAAAAGTACCCTGGTGGCGACAGGTTCCGCCAGGCCTTCAAAAAAAAAAAAGTGGGGAATTGTGGGCCGTCAGGAGTCGTGGGCCACCTTTTTCTCCGCCATGTTGTGGCTGGTAGGACTGCTTTAACTACTGCCAAAAGACTCTCTTTGTGTGAGCTAACTTTGTTAACTCGACTCATAGTCTCAACACGCAGATTTCAAAGGCACGTTGTTGCAAAATATTCCTCGAGCAATTAGCTTTAAATTCAATCAAACAATTTCGGTAAAACCTTCATTGTATGTATGGCAATTTGGTCATTTCGTAAATGTCGGCTGTGGGGAGTTGTGGTCTACCATTAGTGGGGAGTCGTGGGCCAAGCGTTCTTAATGCGTATTTCAATTTTTTAAGTGAAACTTCTTTTATCTTGTTCTGAAAAGACTTTTGCATTATCTGCAAGGGCACAATGCCAAAAATTTTTTATCGGAACAACACACTCCACTGCAACATGTGCGATCGTGCTGTGCGCTTGAAATGTGCCAACATGAGGACCGAATTACACTTGCATACATTGTGGATCAGAATAATTTTTTTTTTATCTTTTTGAAATCATTAATTTTTATTTACTGCAACTTTAATAAACATAAAGTACTGGAATATGTCATTTTCTTTTATTTTTTGTCATGGCAAACAACTCCCCACCAAAATCAAAAATATCGATTCTTATAAGATTTACGTCATCCTAAATATTTCTCGCGCATTAACGAATTTTAATAATTGTGGTCTCCAGTTGATGTACTGACAAGTTTACTACAAATACCAGTTCATACATTGACAATTTATCGATGTTCAGAGATGTTATGTCTTGAAAACAAAGCGTGGCCCACAACTCCCCACTCTCCCCTACCTGGCGACGCCATACCCCGTCATTGAATTATCGTTGAATTATAATTAATAATTATGAATCGTTGTGTCGACTGATCCACTGGTTATCCCTGGGATATCCCTGACACAACCTCAGAGATAAACAGGATCGAATGGGATATCCCGGTATATCCTTTCGCTGTGAGGGAAAAACCCAAAATTCTTGAGTTCTGATTGAACATTTGGCTGTTCAACTCAACGCTCTCTTTCCTATTATTTTATATTTCACTTCATATAAGGATTGTGTGCACACATTCCTTTCAATCTGGTGGAAGGATGTAGAGGGGGGCAAAGGGGGTTACGGAAACCCCACGTCGATAATCCCGTAATAAGATATTAATGTCGGCAATCTCGGCCTAGAACGTGACTTTAGGGCTGCCCTCCTATGCAAAGACTCGTTGACTCGTAAAAGAGGAAGAGAAAAGGTAGTACTCGTTGCGAAGGGGGTAGACGTGGAAGGGGGAACCTTGCTCGAGATAATAACTTCATACGAAGTGCCGGTGGTCTCCCGGACACACCATAACAACACATTCAATGCGGTGGTCAAACACCGTGTGCCCAACTTTATAAGGTAGAAAGTAATAAAATGATACACGTAAATAAATGACTTTTTTAGAGCTATTTGATCCTATTATTAATTACTTTTATTCTACTGGTAGAAATATGAATCATTTAGTATAAATAACAACATTTTAGGTGAGACACAAACATCTTAGCCTGGACTCAAACCTTTTAGTACCGACTCAACTTTTAAAATCATGAGAGACATAAAGAGATTTACTTTATCTACAAGGTGAATTTGTTAAGGCCATATGATGAGTGTGTCACGTGACCAGCTTCCTACCTTACTGACACTTTTTTTATTTGTCAAATTATTTTCACACGAATAGCCACATAAAGTTGAGGGATAATAAATAAGAAGCACTAAGAATGGCGGCTCTTGTCCTAAATTGTAATGATCATGAAAAAAAGCAAAAAAAAATTTTTACAAAAAAACTTTGTTCATGATTATTACAATTTAGGACCAGAGCCGCCTTTATTAGTGATTTTTATTTACTATCCCAAATTTTCAACTCGATGTGGCTATTTGTGTGAAAATAATTTGACAATTAAAAACAGTGTCGGTAAGGTAGGAATATGGTCACGTGACCCACTCAACAAATGGCCTTGAAAAGCAGCCCCATGCGTCGCCTCCACTTTTTTAATTCACTCAGCGTACTGATTCAACTTTTAGAAACATCAGATACATAAAGAGATCTACTTTATCTACAAGGTGAATTTGTTTGTTAAGGCCATGTGATGAGTGTATCACATGACCGGCTTCCTACTTTATCGACACTTTTTTTATTTTTCAACTTATTTTCACACGAATAACCACATCGAGTGGAGGGATAATAAATAAAAAGCACTAAGAAAGATGGCTCTGGTCCTAAATTCTAATCATCATGAAAAAAGGAAAACAAAATTTTTACAAAAAAATCTTTTTTCGTGATTATTGCAATGTAGGACTAGAGCCGCCTGTCTTACTGCTTTTTAATTATTATCCTAAATTTTCAACTCGTTGTGGCTATTCGTGTGAAAATAACTTGAGAATCAAAAACAGTGTCGGTAAGGTAGGAATACGGTCACACATGGCCTTGAAAAGCAGCCTCATGCGTCGCCCCCACTTTTTTTATTTACTCAGCGTCCGGCCTCTGAACTAATCCGACAGTTGGCGCTCTAATCAGGTTCTTTTCAAACAATTTTTTATTCGCAACAAAAATTGTTGAATTTTTTTGAATAAATAAAAGTTGAACAATTGTTCATTCAGGAACAATTCGTGTAGGCTGCAGAGATATTTAGAAGTTTTTGAAAGATTCAAACAAAATTTTATAGTTGAAAAGATTTTAAAAAAGTATCGAAAAAAAAAATTTTGAAGATTTCAAAATAAAATTTTCATGCTTCTTAAGGATTTTGAGAAGTTTGAAGATAATGAAAAAATTTTCTTGTGATTCTTGGGAAAATTTTAGATAACTTTTTATTAAAAAAATAATAATAATTTTAACAGAATATTAAAAAATGTTCCAAAAGGCATCCACAATTGCCAAAAAACAATTTGGACATTTCAAGCGATTCTTTTTCTTTTAATTTTCCAGGATTCAATAACAGTTTCAGAAAAAATTAGGAAGATTTGAAAATAAAAATTCGAATTTAAAAAAAAATTTATACAATTAGAAATTTAAAAACATTTCACAAAATTTTAAAAAAATCTACATTTTTTTATATTATGGGATAAAATTTTGAAGCTGTTCAAGGATTTTAAGAGGTTTCAAGATGGTACAAAAATTTTCTTAAGATTCCTGACAAAATTTTTAATGATTTTTTATTCAAATAATAACTCTAAGAGAACATTGGAAATATATTTAAAAACAATTTTCAGCGTATGAATAACAATTGAACAATTATTAATTTTGAAGGACCTGAAATTAATATAATTTTAAAAAGTTTTGAGTTAAAAAAATTAATCTTCGAATTTTTAATGTTTCTATCTTAAAATTGCTCAAAAAGATATAATTTTGAGAATCAGTAAATTTGTTGAATCATTCATCAATTAAGAGAACTGAAAATGATGTTTTCGATTTATATATTTTTTTAAATCTTTAAATGGTAGAATTCATAAAAGTTCAAAAATTATTTATGAATCAAGCGTTCAAATTTTGAAAAATTAGGTTTTAATGTTTGACGTTTGAAATTTAACAAAGCCCCATTCCAAGTTTTTTGATTTGCAGTTCAGTATTTATAATTTCAAATAAAAAAAATTTTAGCTTCAAGAGGTCGAATCTTTTTTTGTAGTTGTGAAGAAGTTCTGCAATTAATTTCAAAATATATATTGATTTTAACAAAAAAACATAAAAATTAGATTTTTCATGTATCGTCCCAGACTGAATCACTGAACTGGTCAGTAAGGCTATGTGAATCAGTTTTACGTTATATATTTTAATAATTCAATTAGTCTAATTTCATTATAGTGTATATTTTCCAACGAAAAAAAAAATTTGAAGTTTGTTTCTAAAGTTGTTCGTTTCTAAAGATGACCTTTCTACCATGAAGGTGAATTTTCATATCAAAAGATGAATTTTTAACGGAATACACGAATTTCCAACCAAATAGTCGACATTTATTTAAACAAAAAAAAGAAAAAAAAAACAGCAAATATCAACCAGTTGAATCTGCCAAAAAAGACTGATTTTTAAGAAAATAGTTGGATTCTTAGACAAGTAGATCAATTTTCAACAAAGTAGAGTAATTTTTAACAAAATAGTTAAGGTTTTAAACTTAAAAGTCAAATTTTGTAGAAACAATTAACTTTAAAACTGATTTTTTTTCAAATGTGAATTTTCAACGAAATAGTTTAATTTCAGACTAAAAAATATCATTTTTAAACAAAAATAGGAAGGTCAAATTTTAATTCATTTTTTTTCTGGAAATAGATCTTCTCCTTTCGCACCACTGGGAATCAAATCTCAGAACTTCCGATTGCCGGTCGGGTGCAGAAAATATACGCATCATTTTGCCAGGTGGTAAATCAAAATTTTCAAAGATTTTTTAACGTCTTTTCAGACTGAATCGACATATTAAATAATGGAAATATTATAATAATTTTTAATTCCTATGTCCACCTAGTCTGGAAAGAAATTAGAAATTTCTGTTATTCTCTAATGATAATACAGATTCCTGGTTAAATTTCAAGTTCTTGAACTAATTTTCAACTAAAGAAAGACGAATTTCCAACCAATTGAGTTTAACTAAGAAACGCGAATTTAAAAAAAAATAGTTTAATCCTTAGTCAAAAGAAGAAATTTTCGACAACAAATGAAATAATTACATTTTTAGATAGAAAAATTAATTTTTCATTGAAAAATTCGAAAAATGGTTAAATTTCTGAATAAAGGGTTCAATTTTTCAACAAAAATCGAACGTACATAAGCTTGAGATATTAATTTTAATATACCTTGGTAATTTAAATTTCATACTATTCTTAACAGTTTACCGTACAGCACATTCGGTATAAATATAGAATTATGTATTGCCCTCTCACCTTTACTTCACAGAAAAAACAAAAGGTAAAAAGCGATTTAGATAAAAGTTCTGAGAATAATCTCGGAATGCAAAAAACTGAAGATCGGCAAGGGTAGAATAAAATATCACTAAATTTTCGTTTTACCTCTACCGATCTTAATTTTTCTTTTGCGTGGCAAGGTTAACCCCTGAATTTGTACCTGCAATGCTTTTTACCTTTTGTTTTTTCTGTGCTGATATATTTTGACTCCTGATAACGGACCCAACTCTACCGATAACCTTCTTGTCTTCTTTTATACGCCTATCGAACTCCCCATCTATCTTTCCGTCACTAGTGAATAGGCTACCAAGATATACGTTCTTATCAACTTGTTCTATTCTCTCATAATTTAGGACGATGTCGCACATTGTTTTCTCACCCTTGCCTTCAAACACCATCATTTTCGTTCCATTTGCCGCAATTTTGAGGCCCATGTTCTTCATGCTTCCATTCAGTTTGCTCAGCATTCTTTGCAAGTCTTCGGTTGACTCTGCCATAACAACCTTATCATCTGCGAAAGAAATTTGTGTTTGAAAGTGCATGCATTGTTTCTACGCCACTGAGGTGCACACATGAGCAGAGAAGCTCTCACGAGGAGGTGTAGGTACATGGGGGCATGTACTGCAAGGCACGCAGCGATCGTGTAATAAGATATCGCGAGAACGAAGCCGCGAGAGCCGACGGGTAAACTGAGGAACGAAGCCGGTGGTCCTGTTGATTTCCACGCCGTGCCAAACTAGGATAACGTCGTTGACTGTCATCATCAAGTACCCCACGTGTTTTCCCTCTACACAGTTATGGTCAAATATACCCACGGTTGTCTTGTCCTGTCTATTTGCATTGTCTCCTCTCGACATTCCAAAATATTACAGATAGCATCTACAACTTCAATGCAGCAGCTTCTCTAATTAAGTGTAATAAAGTAGGAGAGAGCCGATAGGCGACCATTACAATAGGGTGGGGCATTATAAATGTTGTGGATGAAGCAAACTTTTAATCGAATAGGCGCAGTAAAAAGAAGACTTGTATCATGGAGGAAGACATCAGGAGACCACTCAGGAAAAATCGGAAAATGACAGTGAAATTTATTTTTTGACCGGAAATTTCACAAATCTTCGAAAGAAAAATCTGTCCAAGTAACCTTTTAAAATGCAGTCTTGAAGAATTGAACAATTACAAATTTAAAGCGTTTGAAGTTGAAAATTTTTGATAGAAAACATTTGTCGTTTAAAATTTATATTAAAATATTGAGAAGTTCTGAAAAAATTTGAAAAATGATATAAAATTTGAAAAAAGGTGAAGCAACATGATTTTTCAAAATTTTGAAATAACATTTTCAAGCATTTTAAGAATTGTTAGACTATTTAAAATAAAAGTAATGTAGCTTTTAATTTGAGAAGTGTTTAGTTTATAAACAAAAATGTATTCGTTCAATTTTTATTGTTTCTAACTTGAAATTGCCTGAAGTGTTATGATTTTGAAAATTTTTAAATTCACTGATTGATTCTTCAATTTAGAGCATTGAAAATAATAACGTGGATTTACATTTTTGGAAATGATTTTGAGTCTTTGAATTCTACAATTTATAAAAGTTTAAAATTTTCAATTTCGCAGTTAACTGTATTTAAATGAAAATTGTTCAGTTAAAAAGTGTTAGGAGCTTTCATTTCATACGTATAAATTATTGAGCATTTACAGAAAATATTTTTGAATTAAAAAACTTTTAAGCTTCAATTTTAAAAGTTTAAAATTCAAGAGTTCCACTTTGAGTACTTTAATTTGTAGTTTATTTTTTAATACTTCAAATGGAAAAATGTTAAGCTTTATGGATTTTGTATTCAGTAATTTCATTGATACCCTGATATATGTAGGGGAGAGTGGGGAGTTGTGGGCCCCGCTTTGTTTTCAAGACATAACATCTCTGAACATCGATAAATTGTCAATGTATGAACTGGTATTTGTAGTAAACCTGTCAATACATCAACTGGAGATCACAATTAATAAAAATCGTTAATGCGCGAGAAATATTCAGGATGACGTAAATCTTATAAGAATCGATATTTGTGATTTTGGTGGGGAGTTGTGGGCCATGACAAAAAATAAAAGAAAATGGCATATTCCAGTAGTTTATGTTTATTAAAGTTGCAGTAAATAAAAATTAATGATTTTAAAAAGATTAAAAAAGATTATTCTGATTCACAATGTATGCAAGTGTAATATCCGGTCCTCATGTTGGCCCATTTCAAGTGCACAGCACAATCGCACATGTTGCAGTGAACTGTGTTGTTCCGATTTAAAAATTTTTGGCATTGTGCCCTTGCAGATGATGCAAAAGTCTTTTCAGAACAAGAGAAAAGAAGTTTCACTTAAAAAATTGAAATACGCATTAAGAACATTTGGCCCACGACTCCCCACTAATGGTGGATCACAACTCCCCACAGCCGACATTCACGAAATGACCAAATTGCCATACACACAATGAATGTTTTACCGAAATTGTTTGATTGAATTCAAAGCCAATTGCTCAAGGAATATTTTGCAATAACGTGCCTTTGAAATCTGCTGTAGAACGGGACTTCGAATATCAACCACTTGAGTTGTACGCAAACTTTTATTTTGATTTCTTTAATCAACAATGTCAAAATACTAACTACGCGTATTGAGACTATGAGTCGAGTTCACAAAGTTCGCTCACACAAAAAGAGTCTTTTGGCAGTGGTTAAAGCAGTCCTACCACCCACAACATGGCGGAGATTAAGGTGGCCCACGACTCCTCAGAGCCCACAACACCCCACCGTCCCCTACATTAAGTACAAGGGTGGCCCTTATTTTTCACTTTTCGAATTTCTCTGCTCTCACCCCCCCCCCCCCCAGTTTTGTTTGAATGCCCAAAAAAGTCTTCAAATTTGAGCAAAATCGTTTAATATTTAGGGGTCGTGCAAAGACCATGAAGTGTTCCATTGATATAAGATGGAAAAAAGTCAGCTTTTTGTAAATGTAATATTTAAGCGCGATAATATGTTACAAATAATTCCATGTTTCATGATATTGTTCAGAATTCGTCCGAGAATAAAAATCAATCATAAATTTTGAGGTTGAATAATTTTAAGCTACTCTTATGGGTCTCCGAAGAAAACCCCATAAGTGACCAATGTGAATTTTACGTAGTATTGGGGTTTATTGACGCTTTGTAAAACTTTTTTTTCAAAATAAATAATCATTGATCAGTAATTCAAGAATACCCAGTCATTTGTAAACTAATATTCGATTGTTTAAACAATTTTAATTTGTTTAAACATTTAAGAGTATTCTCAAAAAGCAAAGTAAAACCTAAAAATATGTCAATCTTTTGAAAAATAGCAACAAAAAAAAATTAAACAAAAAATTGTTTGAAAAATCTTAATTTGTTCAATTATATACGAGTATTCATATTAAACAAATTAGTACTCGAAAATATAAAAATTTGTCGAAAATTTAGTGCGAAAATGTTTCTCACTAACATATGAGGCACTCAGAGGAAAAACGTGATAAATCCTATGCTTTAACATAGGAGTTATCACGTTTTTCCTCTGAGCGGCTCATATGTCGAAAATTTAGTGAGAAAATGTTTTTCCTGCTTTTTTTAAGTACAATATATGCTTGAGCAAATACGTATTATTCGAATAATTGTGAAATTATTTAAACAAATTATTTTATTGTTATTATTGATTGAATAACTCATAATGTCTAGAAAATACGTTCATTTCGCGAGTTAGCTGAAAAAAACAAATATTTAAACAATTTTGAATTGTTTAAACAATTAAATATTAGTTGACAAATGACTGGGTATTCTTAAATTGCTGATCAATGATTATTTATGAAAAAAACGGTTAAAAAGCGTCAATAAACCGCAATATTACGTAAAATTCACATTTGTCACTTATGGGGTTTTCTTTGGGGACACATAAGAGTGGCTTAAAATTATTCAACCTCAAAATTTGTGATTGATTCTCAATCTCTGACAAATTCTGAACAATATACTAAAACACGGAATTAATTGTAACATAGTATCAGGTTTAAATATTAGATTTACAAAAAGCTGACTTTTTCCCATGTTAAATTAATGGGAAACTTCATGGTCTTTGCGCGACCCCTAAATATTAACCGATTTTTCTCAAATTTGGAGGCGATTTTTTTTGGGCATTCGTACAAAACTGGGGTGTGAGGGCGGAGAAATTCGAGAAAAAATTCCACCAAATATAAATAGGAACCACCCTATTACGTACATACTTAAAAATCGGTACTTTGATAAAGTTTGATTTTCGAGCACAAGCATTGTCACGTTCATTATGACAGAAAACGAAAATGGCAAAAATACCAAGAAAATATTTTTCAAAAACGACCACAACAACATCAACAACAAAATTTGTTATTTATTTAAATAAATATCATAAAAAATACAGATACAGAGTAAAGATTGAAAGACCTTAACACTCAGGAGCACAATCCACTGAATCGAAAGCCACCATAGGCAGTAATATTTCAAGTGTTTGAAGAAACGGTTCATCACTCTTTAAAAATGTCAAAATAGCAAGTTTTTTATCAAAATTGTTCATGAAAAAAAAACAAATTGTGGCTCATTGATAACACAGCATAAGTAAGTTAAATAGCCAAGTTATTCAAAGTTTGACTAGAATCTGTGTTTTTTTATAACATTCATTTAAGTAAATAACGAACGATGTTACCCGAAAAAGTCTTCTAGTAAATAGGATCCTTTCTGATTAATTGGTAGTCGATTTCGTGAAAAAATAACATCCATTTTTTGACGAGTAGTCAAGTTTTTAATTTGTTTATAAAATTATTATGAAAAAAACAATTATTATTCTGTGGCAAGGTATAATAGGGTAAGGTTTTTCCTGAATAATTTAAAATTGATTCCGTCAAAAAAAAACCTGCTGGTTGAAAATTGACAAAACTTTGTAGGTAGATGATCAAATTTATTAAAACAATTAAGCATTGTTGTGAGGTATTAACAAATCGTACATTACTATGTATTGTCGATTAACTTTTTTGAAGTTTGTTGAAGGAACGAAGTCTTTAGAGCACGATATGGCTAAGGTATGCATTTTTTTATAAAATTTGTTCACAAGAATAACAGTTACTTTGGATTAAAAAGAGGTAACTAGATATTTTTTACATATATCCAGAATAAAAACTCAAAAAATAAAGTATCCAAGAATTTGTAATCTTGAAGTAGCACTTTTATTTACTAATTTGTTGTTAAATGAAAAATAAGATAACGAAAAAATTAGAAAGTTGGCGCTCACAAATTTTCTTGAAATGTAGTTAGCTTTCATTTTTTTAAATGCATTCCGAAAATCATTTCTTTGGTCAGGGCTTTCCAACTTAAGGTTATATTCTTTTTGGCGGGATATTGAAATTTTTATTCAATACAAGCTTTTTTGGGAGAAATTAAAGTTTAAAATATTATGTAATATGTAATATCCCCGGATAACCCAATTTAGGAAATTTCATATTTATATTAAGGAAAATCAGCTGCAGAATATTATCTGGTGTAAATATGTTGCAGGCTATTATTTAATTTATTATGTGATAACAGTTTATTATTTCATCGTCTCCTTTTATATCTTTGTTTATCCTTTATTGACAAAAAGCTGAATAACGATTCATAGAGGGTACTTGAAAAGTCTTTTCTTATTTGTCGTGACTGTGTCTCGAGTTCTGCCCGTAACGAGACAATAATGATAGCTTTTCCGGTTCCATTTTCCGGGTGCTGCACCACTTCAATCAACGATTAAGCATACACCTTGCTTGTCACCAAGTTTGTTGCTCGATTAATTTTAATTGCAAGTGCCTTCAACACCGTAACCCCTGGATAGTTCAGGCTGACCTGTGACCTCTCACCTGTGTCCTCTCATCTCTTGGCTTCCGTCCCTGCCCTCTGACCTCCTTAACTTTGACCAACACCTCTCATATTTGACCTCTGACCTTTGACTTGTGACATTTGACACATGATATCTGCCATATGTCCATTCATTTTCGCATATTGCCTATAAAATTTGACATCCACCTTCTGACCTATGAACACTGACCTCTTTAATTTGACAATTGACCTTCGACTCGTGACCTTTCACACACGATGTCTGCATTACTTCCTTTTATCTGGGTAGATTATTGAAGATTCGTCTTTTTTGGTAGAAAATTTTGTTTGTTTGTTAAAAATTCAACTATTTGGTTCAAAATTGATGCATTTTGTTGAAAAGTCGTGTTTTTCTATATAAAATTAATCTTCTTTGTTGAAAATTAGAATATTAGGTTGAAAATTCAGGTGTTTTTTTAATCCGCCTGTTTTGATAAAAAACTAATCTTTCTCGTTTAAGGATTCAACTATTTTGTCGAAAATTCTTCTTTTGTTATTCAATTCAACGGTTTCTAATTCAAAATGAAAATCTTTTCTTGGGTGAAATATCAGCTATTGACCACAAATTCAATAGTAGACTTATGGACTGAAAAATGATAGCTTGGATAAACAATGAATTTCATTTTTGGTACTTTTGAAATATGTGGTTAGAAAGTTGGACATTTTTCTTCGAAAATGAAGTTAATTTTTCCATTGCACACTTTTTGACTTTGGACTATGCCCTTTTCAATACAGGCTAAAAAATTATAAAATTTTACATTTGTAAAACTAAAGACATATTTTTATTCAAATATTTTATTTTCTGAAAATAATGTTATTAATGTTCCACGTTGATGTAGCCAACATAGTTTTTATTTCATACTTATATTTATTCCCTAAATTGATAAAATATTAGTAAGATTTCGGTGGGAGCAAATCTACAATAATTATTCCTTCGTGAATTCATAATTATCAAATTTAATATTAATACTAATATTTCTAGGTTCTATCAACAAATTCTTTTTCAATTTTGATTTTCAGTCACTTGCAGACTTCATAATATCTTACCTAAGAAACAAGTCACGAAATTATTTCAAGAATCTGTACACGGTAAAATAAGTCTTGGAAAATTTCCTAGATTAGTGAATGGTGCAATTGGTTTTTATGTTATATCTCACAAATTTGAAAGAGTTATATAAATAATTTTAGTTTTGATTGAATGAAGAACATATTCTTTTACGTAAAATCATCTCTTGATCAAAAAGTAATTTTTAGTGGAGAATTATATTTTTAAATTATTTGAACAAAAATTGTTCAAACAATGTGTTGAATTTTTTATGCAAAGTCAGTCTTGCAGCGAGTTTCCTTATTCGCAGCCCTCAGTCATTTTCTTTTTACGCGAACATGCAGTTTTCAGCTGTAGCACAACTTTCAGATTTTTCACCGTGTTTTCAGCGCGAATGATTAGCCGAGGGGCTTGAGCGGATAGGAATGAGTTGTGTTATTCTCGTGTCTGAGGTAGAGTAGAACGGGGCGAGGCAGCCAAGGCGCCACATTTTGGCTTGCAGAGCACTTTTTCGAAACGATATCAAAAAGTGTATGCTATCGATAGAAAGCTTGATTCTTTGGCTACAAAATTTCCCAGTGGTATTTTCACGTAGCTCGTCCATTACAGTTTGTACAACCATTTTTCAGAAACGCTGTGTTTTTGCTCAACTGTAAAAACATAGGGCGAGGCAGCCAACCATTTCAGCAATGAGGCGGCACTCAAAGTTTAAATACACAGACATTTAATAATGTATAAGTGTTTTATTAGGTACAAGATGATATATAAAAATAAACAACAAAGTTAAATGTCTTCTCCAAAAAATGTACTTAAACTCAAAAGAAAAACCGAAAAAAATTGGAAAAAATCGGAGAAATTAATATGTCATAATCGTTGCTGCTGTCCGGCAGTTTGTTGGCTACCTCGTCCCACATATGCTCTTTTCAAAAAAAATTTCACACGAAAAAACTATTTGGAATATCGAAAAACCAACCATTCCATCGTGTTGAGGATAAAATTCTAATGCGGAAAATACTAAACTTTTTTTACACAACCTATACACGAAGTATAAACAAACATTAATCACGAAAATGTTCCTTCTGCTAGTAGTTTCACACAAATGACGCTGCTTTTTACAAACTGCGACACACACGACATTCATCTGTCGGCAAGTACAGCGGATTAACCTAAGCGAACTCACATCAGAAAAGCGCGCGATTTCAATGAACGCTGTGGGAATAAGTAGAAATTGGCTGCCCCGCCCCAATGGCTGTCTCGCCCTGTTCGAAAATAGTGCATGATTTTCCAATACAATATTTCCCAATTGTTTGAATGCTTTTAGACCTATCCTTTCAATTCCAAGGTAATCAGGCAGAAATATTACACCGTTTCTCTGCAGATAACATCCATTCTAATAGTTTCTAACAACTCGAGTTGGGAGGTAAATTTAATTTTAATTCCGCAATATCTAATTGACTACTAAATCCTGGCGAGTCCACAGGCTGATTCTAATCTGGAAGAGGAATCACCTTAGCTTATCGAAAACACCTGTGGCTGCGTTTGTGATATTGTAACGGCGTTTAATTTTGCATTTGGTAATCATCAACGGAAATTGAACAAGTTCCCTTTAACGCGAAAACCACGCATGCGCATCAGCGCACCTGTAATCACCGCGATATTCGAACCGGAGATTTTTCATTCAAGTCTTGCTGGTAGTGGTCATCATCGATATTTATGTTAATTGTATAAAACCAGTTATCTGAGAGGAACCAGTTCAACGATTGCTGACGGTCAGCCTCTACTTCGTTGCGCATTAATTATTTCCTTGTGAATGTGGAGGATGTACAATCGAAAAACACAATTTCCCACAAGTGCCGAAGAAAACTGTTCACCGCCGAAAATACGTTTTATGTAGTGAAATGTGCCATTTCATGAGGAATTTGCCGATAAATATAGAGAATTGGGGCCCACATTCATTAAAAAAAAAAACAAGTTCACACGGTTTATATTTTGAATTCAAATATTAAGAATTGCAGGAAAATAGGAAATATTTTGCGAAAAAATGTTACTCTTAAATTTCAAATCGAAAACCTTGGTAGTCAGTCAGAGAATCAAAGATTTGATAATATTTTTGATTGAAATATTTACCATTTTTTCATTACATTGTTTAATTCATTAAAACTTTATCATTTCAAATTGAAAGTCCTCATTGTTCATTGTTAATTGAAAGAGTTGAAAATTAAATGGTAAATAATTCAAACGTATTCAAAGTAACAGGTGAAGTTCAAATGTCCCATTTTTCAAACTGGAACCGATCAATAATGGAGAATTTAAATTGAAGGCAGTTTAAATTGAACAATTTTTCAGTGATTCCTTGCAGCTGGTAATTAAAATTTTCTTCGGAACACATGTTAAACTAATTTAAATGTAAAATATTCCAAATCGAAGAATTTTTAATTCAAAATAGCACTCAAAGTTCAAAATTAAAATGTCCTTCCCTTTAATTCACATTAAATGTTGAAAATAAAAAGCCCTTCAATTATAAAACGCTTGATAGGAAGAATTTCCTCTTCCAATTGAGAACTGAAAATAACCAAAATGTTGTCCCTTCCAGCTTTATAAGAATGTTGAAAACAAAAAATTTCCCTCTTCCGATTCTGGAAGAAAATCGAACAAAAATTTTCTTACTTCCATCTCAATAAAAATATTAAAAGTAAAAAATTATGCATATTCCAAATCATAAAATATTGAAGACCAAAATTTCCTCCTTTCAAACTCGATATAATTCATCAAAATATAAACTGTTCCTCTGCCAATTCAACCAAGATTGAAAACTAAAATTTATTCTTTTTAAACTAAAAGAATGGTTAAGAAAGAAAATTTTCTTGCCTTTAACTCAATAAAAATATAAAAAAATAACCAAATCAAATCTTGATAGTTCACTTGGAAAAGTTATATGTAATTTATATATATTAGACAAACACTGCTATTTTTCATTTCTTTTATACACGAAAATATATTAAACGAATTAAAAATATCACTGTCTTATCCACTTTATATAAACTGCATATAACACTTTTACTAAATATACCAGAAAATGTACAAATGGAATTCAAAAATTATTTAGAAGTTTTGTAGGTATGACCAGAAGGATCGAACCCGAACATACCACCTTGAGCAAACAAACCCAAACGAAGCAAACTGAAAGTACCAACAGAAACGCTCGAACACAAAACAAAGTAACCTAAACGAATCAACCCGAACAAACCAACCCAAACGAACAAATTCAGAACTATCAACCTAAAGGCACTAATGTAAGCGAGCATGTCCAAACGAGTCATCACAAACGAGCCAACCCAAAATCTAACCCAAACACACTAACACGAACTAATCAAAACCAACCAATCAACCCAAACCAACTAAACCAACTCATAACGAGCTCAAAGCAACCAACTCGAATCAACCAATCAAAATCAATTTGAACCCACCAACCAAAAACAATCAAACAAAACCAATCTATACGAATGTCAACCAACCCAAACCAACAAACCCAAACCAGTCTACCCAAAAACCAATCGAAATTTACGAACCCAAACAAACAAACCTGAATGAAAAATTCATGGGCTGGATGTTGATCACATTCTGCTCATATCTTGCGCTCATTGGATGAATATTGGCAACAGCCTGCTCATATCTTGTCTTCATTGGCTGGATATTGACTGAGTTTTGCTCATGTCATGCTTTAATTTGCTAAATATTGACAATATACCCCATATGTTATCTTCATTGGCTGAATATCAACAAAAAATGAGAAGTTCACCCTGAATCACCTTGAAGAGAATTTCTCCCTCAGAGCGCAATAGCTTTTGTAGGGAACATTTCTTTCTCTGATAATCTGTTTTTATTATTGGCCTAGGTTTTTAAGCTGGCGAAATGGTTCGAATTTCATCCCTCTGTAACTCAAGAACCGTATATTTTCAGCCTTTATGACCAATGACTTCTTCAATCGAGACGATGAGAACCGCATTTTTCCAAAGTTTGATCAAAATCAACAGGGATCCATTTCATGTACATTTGGTAAATGGTCCTTCATGAAGTTCCTCAAAAAGGCATCTAAAGCATCCAAACTATACATTTCTTGATGAGTCAGTCTCAAAAAGGGCACTCACACAGAATAGGTTAAAATACAGGCTAAATCAGTTCTTCAAATTGAAAGATTACAAATCAATGGTTGCTCGAGTCTCGAAATACTGTGCAGCTTCCGACATCGCAAAGAATAAATTAAGGATGTTTAAAATCAAATAATAAATTATTCAACACCAAATTTTGGTTTTCCGTTCTGAGGGGATTGGTTTTTTGGTTACTCCTATAAAAGTATGAGATTATATAGTCCTTCTTTCAAGCGGGATATATTTTTATAGAGATCTGTGATTTTTTATCCATTTAATTATTACCATTAGAAATGGGTTGCGTGCTGAAGAACATGAAAAGGGATAACTCATTGGGAAGTTGAAATCAAAAGTAGAGGATAAAGAAGAGATTGAAGGACTTGATGGTAGGGTTGGGGGGGGGGGGGAGACAAGGCGTGGTAATTACTTTAATAACATCCTGGCAGACTAGCGTCTTGATGAAGTCATTACTAGCCTCGCCTCGACAGCAAAAGTACCGAAAGACGACTCATATTTAACGTCCCTAATGATTTTCCAACAGAGTAAATATTTCACCAAGGGTAGAAGAAACGCATTGTTCAACTATTGTTCCGTCACCTGTCTTGTAATTTAAGCTGTGATATATATAATGGTTGTTCACTTAATTTGGTTTTTATTTTTCAATGGCCGTATCGCGATAGTTTGGTTCTGTGGGCGAGCAAGGACTATCCTAACTTTGCCAAATTTCCAAAAAAATGTTTACAGTTTGCGAGCATTAAATTTACGTCAAACCTAAGATTTTCGTATTTTCAAATTCTTCTAAATATAGATAATATGAGTCTGAGAGAAATATCCTGTGAATAAAAATTGTTACTAAAAATATTTGGGCCGGCAAAAAAAAAAAAAAAAATTGATTAGCATTTCGAACTCGAAAGTTCATTGCCTCACTACCCGATTCGAGTAGTGTTTCTAGGTGGATAAATACTACCAGTGTGGGTCCACCACACCCACGACGGGTCAACAACACGCAGTATTCCCCGAACGGTCACCCATCCAAGTACTAACCGCGCCCAACACTGCTTAACTTCAGTGATCTAACGGGAACTGGTGTTTTCAGCGTGGTATCGCCGTTTTGGGCCGGCAAAAGTCAGAGAAAATACAATACCATAGGAATAGTAAGATATAAGAGCATAATTGTACCCAAAAACATTTTGTGTAATGTTTTCAAAAATTCGGGGATCTTCCACATTCGATAAAGAGAAAATATATATATAGTAGAGATCGATTGAAAATTTCAAAATGTGGGTACCAGAAAGAATATTTGAGAAAGGAAACTTTCAATCAGGCTTCTTTAATAGTTTTTTCGTCACAAAAAGGTTATAAAATGACAATATACATAAGACGAAGGAAGCATACATTTTGTTATATGAAATCATATATTTATATTTGCCTATGGGCTTAACAAGCAAACATTGTTTTGATTTCAACCAATTTTTAAAAGCTCAGTTTTGATTGTTTTAAATTTTTAATGTCCCATTTGAGTTAGTGAAATAAGGAGGTCAATGTGCAATTTTTGAATTTTAAGGTTCTTTTGAATCTTAATTTGTAAAATAAAAATAGTTCCAAGTTTGGTGTTATAAAGTACTTCAAATTCAAAATTATTTGACTTCAAGCATTTTGAGTTTAAACTTGGTCAATTTCTTTATTTTTAGTTTTAAATGATTGATACTCTAATTCTATCTGAAACAGTGGTGTAACAGTATGTCTCGAAAATCTCGCAAACCTTGTGGTTGGAAACCTGTTTGGCTTTTTATTACTTGAATATGTTCTTGGATCTTGAATTTGAAACTTTGAAAAATTAAATCTGTAAGTGATCCCTCTTACCAAGAAAAATCATAGAAAACATTACGCGAATTTAGGAACATTTTTCAACTGAAAAAGAAAAATCTTCAATCAAGAATATAATAGTTAAATTTCAGTTAAAAAAGTTAATTTTCACACACAAAGAATAATTTACAATAACGCATTTTAATTTTCAACCAAAAGCATTAATTTTCAACTGGAATTATGAATTTTCAACCATGAACATGTATTTTCAACCAAAAAAACGTATTTTCAACAAAATAGTTTAATTTCAACCAAAAGAGAGGAATTTCCAAAACAACCTGAAAATATAAATTTTCAACAAAAAAGTTAATTTTTTACAAAGTTGTTGAATTTGAAAACCAAAAAGGATGAGCTTCTGATCAAATAGTTGTATTTTCAACTAAAAAATATAAATTATGTACCAAAAATAGAATAGATAGTTTAATCTGCAGTTATAAAAGGTTTTTCAACAATCAAAAATAAATGTTCAACAAAATAGTTTTATTTTCAAACAGAGTGATGAATTTTGTGATGAAGAAATCAATCTTTAACTGAAAGAGTTAAGTTTTCAACCGAAAAGATGAATTTTCAACCAGGAGGATAAATTTTCTTCACAAAAAATACAAATTTTATTCTACGAAAAAAGATCACTTTTTCAACAAAAAATGGAATAGTTAAATTTCAAGTCAACAACATTATTTTCAGATAGAAAAAAATGAGGTCTCAACAAAGTAGTTGAACTGTCAACCAAAACAGAATAATTTTCAACCAAACAGTTTTATTTTTAACCAAAAAAGATTATTTTTCAACAAATGAAGAAGATTTTTTAACAAGAGAAGTTTTTCCGTCAATAAAGAACAAATGATTTTAACCAAATTGTTGAATTTTCAAATGGAAACCGCTATCTGATATTTATCATTAAAATGTAGATTTATTTTTGAGAAGATTCACATATTTGGACAATTCAAGGTTACGTTAGCATTTTATACAAAAAATTGGTATTTTAAACCATAAATCATTATAATTTGAAGAAGATTTAGAATCTTGTTACAGTTTTTCGTCATATATTGGTATTTTTAATTTTAAAATTATATTTTGGAAAAGATTCACATCTTTTGATAATTTCACGTTCTGTTAGCGTTTTGAACTAAAAATTATTATATTAAAATAAAAATCATTATAGTTTGAACAAGCTTTGCAATTTTTCAGCAGTTTCATGTTATATTAACGATTTTCACAGAAATCTTTGTTTTTAAACATTAGATCTTAATTGTTAATAATTTTTGAATAATGTATTTTGGAAGAAAAATTACTATAATTTGGACAAGACTTAGAATCTTTTAACAATTTTGTATGATTTGGTTATTTCTCGTCGGAAACTGGTAATTTTGATAATAACAATTTTATTTCTAAAATAGATTCACATCTTTAACCATTTTAGGTTATGTAGCGTTTTTCACGAAAAATTTGGTTTCAAAACAAAAATCATGATAAGTTTGAACAATATTTAGAATCTTTTAACAGTCTTGGATGATAATGTTTTTTGGCGGAAATTCGTATTTTCAATCATAAAAAAATATATATTTCGAAAAGATTCACAACCCAGATAACAATACGTGCCGGCACGTGATCGGCCCGACGGGCTGGAGACCAGCGTTCCTGCTAAATGCACGCGACAGACCGGCAGAGTCGGAATCCGACCGAAGGGCGGACAACGGCAGATAACGGTCCGGCACATTAGACGCCCGTCGGGCTTGCAAATGAAGAGGAACGACGGGCCTGCGACTTGCACGACCGCTGCAGGCTAATAGTGCGAGTAGTTGCAGATCGAAAACGCGCATGCGCGTTTTGGATCAGCTGTTCTTGTCGTGTTTCATCTCGTGTGGCGTTCACACCCGTGATTGTTCGCTCGGATGTGAGTGAAAGTGTGCGATTTGCAAACAATTGTTCATGTTAGCTATAAGAAGATCATAGTTTAAAAAACAAATTGAAAAAAATTATAAGAATTTTCTAAAGTATGCATTCAGTTTTCTAATATGTGAAACCGCCTATTTCTATTTTCTGGATTAAATTTGTTATCAATTTTTTGCTGTCGATGTCCTTCAAATGAACAAAATTAGCAAATAGCACGAAAGGTAATGAAATTGTGAGTATAATAATATACAGTCCAAGTTGAAAGAAGAATGTCAACATTATAAAAAGATATATCTTTTTATAATATTGACATTTTTCTTTCAGCCTGGACTTATTATACGCAGTATCTCGTCACTACCTTTCGTGCTATTTGGAAATTTTTATTTTATTTACATAAAAGATTTTTTTAATTGTAATCTACTCGCACACTCAGCCTGCATTTTACCGGACCGTCTGTCATGCAGTTCGCTGGACCGCGTCGCTCCCGCCTGTTGGGCGGACATATAGACATCAATGGTGTGCACATTAAGGTGCATATCTGCCGGCACGTCGGTCCGAGCGATCTGACCGCGGGCCGGCAGATCGCTTGCAGTCGGCGGGCATTTTGCTATCTGGGAACTCTTGACGTTTAGGTTATGTTAGCGTTTTACAAAAAAACAAGGGATTTTGTAGCAAAAATTATTATAGTTCGAATAAGATTCGCAATTTTTGAACAGTTTCAGGGTATATTAACGATTTTTACCAGATATCTGTCATTTTCAACAAAAATAATTAGATTTTAAAGAAGATTGACAAATCTGAAAAATTGTCCGCCATGGCATCTTACTTTTTTCTTCTGAAATTATTTTTAATAGGAAATTATTAGTTTCGAAGAACCCAAATGTCAGTAGATTTAAATCCAGTGATTTTTGTTTGAAATAATAAAATTTACGAGCTTGTATGTTAGCGTTTGACTTGAAAAAATTTAATTTTTATCAAAAAATCACTTTATTTGAAGAGATGTTGATTATTTTTAAGAATTTTATATTACGTTGGCGTTTTACAACGAAAATTGATATTGAGAAACAAAATAATACCATTATAATTTAATCAAGATTTAGAATCGTTTAAAAATTTTCGATTATGTTAGTGTTCTTTGTCGAGAATAAGTATTGCTAGTTTCGAAACAATTATATTCTAAACATTTCAAAGAAGATTAACATTTGAAAATTTTAAATTATTTTGGCGTTTTTACACCGGAAATTGGTATTTTGAGTCAAAAATCACTAAGATTAAAAAAAATATTTTACATCTTGTACAATTCTAGGTTACGCTAGCGGTATTCATACGAATTATTGCTATAGATATAAAATAAAAATAAAATTTTTCAAACAGTTAAAGGCTACGTTTTTAGCCGGAAAATTGTATTCTCAGTATGAAAAAATTACATTTTAAAGAAGATTCACATCCTTTCGACAATTTCAGGTTATGCACCTTTATTTGGAAATTGTTGATTTCAAACACCAAACATTAAGTTTAAAAGAAGATTCCCGATTATGAACATTTTTTTCTTATGGCATGTTAATGTTTTATGTCAGAAATTGATATTGTTAATGAGAAGTCATTATATTTTGACAAATATTTTAAATATTTGAATAAAAATAGATTGTGGTCATAATTTTTGTCCAATATTGATACTTTGAATAAAAAATACAACTGCCTGATACTCTGTATATTGTACAAAAATATTATATATTTTATTTCTGAAGTTGAGACATTAAAAAAAAAAATTGATTAGCATTTCGAACTCGAAAGTTCATTGCCTCACTACCCGATTCGGGTAGTGTTTCTAGGTGGATAAATACTACCAGTGTGGGTCCACCACACCCACGACGGGTCAACAACACGCAGTATTCCCCGAACGGTCACCCATCCAAGTACTAACCGCGCCCAACACTGCTTAACTTCAGTGATCTAACGGGAACTGGTGTTTTCAGCGTGGTATCGCCGTTGACATTAATGTCTGAAAATTCCTAAAGAAATTTCTAACAGTGTAGATATTTCATATGGATTTATTGATCATAAAAATAAATCATTTTTTCATTCAAAAATAATTACACATAATTATCAACTAAATCCTGAAGACAAAATAAGTTGAAAGATACAGACTATATCTTTAAGCAAGCAATTTCCAATTATACAAATCAAATTTTGCAATTAAAATAAGTGACGTTTTCATAAAAATAACTGAACGTTAGCTCATTTCTAGACACCTACAAAAATTTCATTTACTTTACTGGATGAAGTGTGTCTTGGATTTCAAGATAAATTAAACAGACAGGTTTTCAATTTTCGTAAGAGGAACGAGCAAGATAATTAAAGGCAAGGGAAATAGAAACGTTAAAGCTTTCTTTTTCCTTTTCTAATTAGGATTCTACAATTGAAGAAGACTAAATGTGGCTCTGAACGCATCAAAAGGAGAGGTGGAATGAGAGCTGCATGCTGACCAGGGACAGAAGTGCTGCAATTACTGGAGGTTTTATTTTTTCAGCCACGAGGCCACCCTTAATTACTGTCATTATGGCTTTCCTGATGCAGCTACTGTGCAATCCACGAATTATTATGGATATTTTCAAATGACTGTAATCCTACCGTCATCACGATTTTGCAAATAAGTAATAAATTCCTCAAAGAAAAAAATGTTTTATTTACTTAAAAGTTAAACATTTTCCTCTAGAGGCTGTAAATAAATTACGTAGAGTTTGTTTTAAACTACGTACTCAACTTTAAATTAAGTTGTTGAATTTTCAACAAAGAAAGAAGATTTCTCAAACTAAAAATGTAATAGTTGATATTTGAACGAAGGATTCATTTGAAATTAAAAACAGAATTGTACCAAAATGATGAAATTTATATCAGGAGAGATGAATTTTGGAATTAAAAAGACGAATCTTCAATAAGATTTGAATTTTCAGCTGAGAAGGATTTCACATTCAATAAAGAAAAGAAATGTCATTCAAAGTGTTAAATTTTCGAGCCAAAAAAACGAAGTTTTCTATAATATAGTTGAATTTCCAATCAAGAAGAAGAATTTTTTTACTAAAAAGACGAATTCTCAACAAAATACATAAATTTTCACCCAGATAGTTGGATTTTTACCCAAGAAGATGAAGTTTTTACCAAACAAGAAGAATTTTCAACAGAATATATACATTTTCAATCAAATAGTTGAATTTTTTCACTAAAACAGATCAATTTTCAACCAAAAATTAAATAGTTACATTGTCATTTTTTTCCTTAAATGAATTCTCAAGTGAAGCAAAAACGAATTTTTCACAAAGCATTCGAATTTTCTAAACGTAGTTCAACTTTGTACCAAATTGTTGAATTTTCAAGCTACGAAGACGCATTTTCTACAAAACAAATGAATTTTTATCCCAAAAATATGAATTTTCGACAAAAAAGTTCATTTTCAACCAATAGTTAAATTTTCATTCAACACATTTTTTTGACAAGAAAGTAAATTTTTAACTAAGAAGTGCAATTTTTAAGCAAAGGGGTAAATTAAAAAAAAATTATGAGTCATCAAATCGAAGAGTTGAATTTTCAACCTAAAAAGATTAGTTTTCAACAAAAACTGTAATAGTTGATACTTGAATCAAAAAATATTTCTATTTCAATTCAAAAACAGTTCAATTTACCAACAACAAAAAACACGAATTTTGAACAAAATACAGAAATTTGCAACCCAATAGTTAAGCTTTGAACCAAGAGTATTAATTTTTTATTAAACCCAACGAGCATGGTTCTGTTCCCTGTTCAGTAACTGACTTCCCTGTTTTACCAACTAATGGTAAAATGATAACATAATACTACCGACTACCCTTTTTTACCGACAGATGATAAAGTTTTATTATAAGAATTGAGGTTCCATCGGCTTCTTAACAAAATACTTGAATTTTTAACAAAATAATTAAATTTTCATCATACTGGTTGAATTTTCAACAAATAAAGACTTTTCACTTGAGAAAGAAAATTTTACCTAACTTGTTACACCTAACAGAAATGAAATTTTAACTTAAGAAAATTATTTCTTTCACAAAACAAGAAGAATTTTCAACTGAAAAAGATTACTCTTTAAAAAATGGAAGAGTTACATTTTCAGTTAAAAAATCGATTTCAAACATCAAAAAAAGAATTTTCAACTAAACAGGTAAATTTTTAACCAAAGACATAATCCTTGAATTTTCAATTTGGAAATATTAGTTTCAAAAAAAAGTTAAACTGTCAACCAAAGAGATGAATTTTTAACTAAAAATATAACCCTGTAAAAAAATGATTTCTTACGCAAAGTGATTCAACAAAATCTTTCCAAAAAAAATAGTTACTCAAGCAAAGCAAAATAATTTGCAACCAAAAAGTTGCATTTTCATTGAAAAAAAAGAAATTACTACCAAAGCGGGATGAACTTATAAATCAAAAACATAAATTAAAAGAAAATAGTTGAATTTTCTGTCAAAAAGAATTTGAGTTGACTTTTCACGATCAAAATATGAATTCTTAACTAAGAAATAAGTTCCAACAAAAAAAATTAAATTTTAAATCCAAAATGACGAATTTTTACCCAAAAAAGGATGACTTTTTAACAAAATTGTTGAATTCTCTAGACAATAGTTGCATTTTTATCCAAAAAAGATCGAAATTCTCTTACAAAGGATGAATTTTTATAAAAAAGAAAACCAATTTCAAAAAATAGTCGAATTTTTGTCCAGAAAAAATTTCAGCTGGTTTTTTTGTGATCAAAAGATGAATTTTTTAACCAAAAATAGGTTTCTACGAACAAAATTGAATTTTTCATCCAAAAAGACGAATTTTTTCAACCAGGAAAGCTTTCAGCTCATTTTTCAACACCAAAATATAAATTTCAAACTAAAAGTACATTTTTTACGAAATAGTTAAATTTTTGAAAAAACAGTAGAATTTTCAACCAAAAGTATGACTTTTCAATAAAACAATTTTATTTTCAACCAAACAATTTCATTTTTATCCGAGAAAGATACAATTTCTCCTGAAACAGATGAATTTTCAATTGAAAAAAATTTTTCAATAGAATAGTGGAATTTTCATCCAGAAAAGATTTCAGTTCTCTTTTCAATACCAAAATATCAAATTCAACAAAAAAGTGAATTTTCTACAAAATAGTTGAATTTTCGACAAAACAGCAAAATTTTCAACCAAAAAGTGTGACTTTTCTACAAAATTGTTGAATTTTGAATCAAACAGCTGTATGTTTATCCAGAAGATGTAATATCTGCTGAAGAAGGTGAACTTTGAAATCAGAAAGACAATTTCTCAGAAAAGAGTTGCATTTCAAACCGAACAGTTGAATCTTATTCAAGAAGGATGACATATTTCTTCTAAAAGAGATGAACTAAAAAAAAAAGATTAAAAAAAATAGTTAAATTTTGATCTAAAGAAGATTCCAAAGAATTGTAAACTATAAGTTAATTTTCTGCTAAATAGTCAAATTTTTAACCAAAAAGTATGACTTTTCAACAAGATTGTTCAATTTTCCATCAGAGTTGCATTTTGGTCTAAAAAATGAAAACTCTACAAAAACAGGTGAATTCTCAAATCAAAAAGACAAATTTTCAAAAAAAGGGTTGAATTTTCATCCCAAACGATTTCTATAGACTTTCCAACAGAAAAATACAAATTTTAAACAAAAAGTAAATTTTTCAGGAAATAGTTGAATTTTCAACAAAACATTTGCATTTCTGTCCAAGAATCGATGCAATATTTCTACTAAAGAAAGATGAACTCTTAAATCAAAAAGACAAATTTTCAGAAAAAATATTTTTCATGCAAAACAGATTTCAGTTGACTTATCAGAAACAAAATATGAATTTTAAACAGAAGGTCAATATTATACGAAAAGAGTTGAATTTTTAACCCAAGAAGACGAATTTTTGACAAAACAGTTGATTTTGTAAAAAAATCATGTCTTTTTAAGAGAATTGTTAAATTTTCTACTGAATAATTAAATTTATAACTAAAAAGATAATCTGCAGGAGAAAGTTTTTGCGAATTTGCAAAAATTACGTACATAATTGCATACTTCAGAGCGCGAAAATTTTAATTCAGTTGACTTAATTTTTTTAAATTAAAATTTAACTAGTATATTTTTATTTGGGAATTAAACGTTTTCAGTTAAAAATTCAAGTATTTATTTCATTGTCTAGAATTGAACAGCTTGTTCGCAATTTTTTCTCTCCCTTGACTGAAAAATCTTTTTAAGATGAAAATTCAACTCCTGTTGAAAAGTAGTGTTTTTGGTGGAATTCAACTGTTTCTGATTAAAAATTAATTTTATTTTGAATATCAACTACTAAATTCTTCGTTCAGAATTCATCTTTTCTGGACTACAAATTTGATCACTGAGTTAAGAGCTAAACTCTCTTGATAAAATTGTTTTTTTTTTGCTGTTCAAGATTCATCATTTTAATGAAAAATTTATCTCTTTGATTGAAAAGTGAGCTATTTTGTTGAAGACTCGTTTTTACTCAAACGGAAAAAATTTTGTTTCCCAAACTAAAAATGTGATTATTCCTGTTGAATATTGCAACATTTTAGTTAAAAATTCATCTACTTAGTTTAACATAATCAAAAATTTGGAATTTAACCATTCAATTTTAGAGTGAAAAATTATCATTTTTAGTTCAACAATAAAACTATTCCAGTAAATGGTTCCTCATTTCAATTGAAAATTCATTACTTTGGTTGCAAATTTTTTGTTTGCTTGAAAATTAATTTTGTAACTGAAAATTCAACCATTTCGTTGAAAGTTTGTCTTTTTTAGTTGAAATTCTTCCTATTTTCTTCAAAAGACGTATACTACCAATTTTGTTATAGAAAATTATTCTTTATGTTTCAAAATAAGAACAGTTATTTTTCAAATTAAAACCTCATAAAAACGATTTAATCTAATTAAATCTTAATGAGTAGCTATTGATAAATCAATAATGGTCTTCGAAAGTTAGTCAAAACGTCAATTCACGCGTCCCGAAGACGCGAACAATTACATCAAATACAGTACTGTTATATTCCCAATATAAAAAAATCCTCTTCTAAAAAAGGAAACTAATTTTGTTGGAAATTTGAAAAGCGATATTGGTAGGTTATGGTAGATTATGAAAATTTCTTAATTTTGAAAATTTATGCGTTTCGAAGACGCAAACAAATATATTATATACATTATAGTTGCATTCCTAGTATTAAAAAAAGTTCTCCTTGTATCAACAAGAAGAATGACATATTTTTCTTACTTATAAATCGGTATTGCTATATCATAAGAGGTTATAGAAGATTCGCCAATAGTCTTTGGACGTGTTCTCGAAGACGCAAACAAACATGCCAGATACAGTACTGTAGTATTCCTAATATAAACAGAGTTTTTCTCATATAAACAAAATGCAACAATTTGTTTTAAACTTCACGATTCGCTACTGGCCGGTCAAAAGAGGTCCACCAGTAGGTCAATCGGTGCGTCTCAAGGACGCGAACAAATACTCTACATGTAATATTGTCGTGCTTTGAATATCAAAAAAGTTTTTTCCATATAAACAGAATGAACCATTTTTTTTAAACTTCATAAATCGGTACTGGTGGATCATAAAAGGTTCATCAATAGGTCAATCGATGCGTCTCAAGGACGCAAACAAAAACTCTACATGTAATATTGTCGTGTTTCGAATATCTAAAAAGTTTTTTTTCCATATGAACAGAATAAACATTTCACTTTCAGTTCTTGAGAATTTATAAAAATTGAGAACACTTCACCGTATGCTAAAACATTCCATTTTTAATATTCAAACTATTCACATAAATAACATAATTGTAAACTTTATAGTTTAATTTGAATATTTGAATTTTAGTTTTTGATTCTAAGTGAAGTTTATAAGAAACTGATTTTTCATAGCCAAGTCAACGTCACAAATCATCATTTTAAAAAATTTGATATTTCATATGGTTAAGGATATGTGATAGTTTTTTTCTTTAATTGTATTTGCAAAAATGCTTTTCAAATAAATAAATAGAAGAAACGCATTTCTCTTATTTTCAGGAGTTTAACTTTTGTCCTTTTTATTTTATCTTAATCCTGTCTGGAATCTAGAATTCTAAATTGGGCCTAATTGCTATTCGGTTTGGTGAGGATTATGTCTTCAGTTCTTGAGGACTTGTTTAACAAGAATGAAGACATTTTAGATAGCCGTCGGATGATAAAGTGATTAGTCTTTGACAAAATGTCCAAGAATTTTGACTCCGTAATCTAGGGCCGCATATTTTTCGAAAGTTTGCCAGAGGCCAAATATCGTTAGCATCACCTGGTGCATCTGTACTTTCTTAGTTCGAACAAATAAGCTAGTTAGAAAATGACAAAAAATGTAAGACCACAGATTTTTTTCTGCTTATGAAAAAAGTTTATTTTTTACCATCGGCAACCAAGTTCAAAGTAGAATTCGATGAAATTCAGTTTTCATCTTTATTTTATGTTCAATTAGAAAATCAATATTTGTTTAAAAATGAAAACATCATATTTTTATTACAATTTAAATTAAACAAAAATATTTAGTGGGTGCAGAATATAATGATCTACTTTTCATATTTATTTTGGGCATTACATTTTTATTTTTAAGTTGCAACAAAAATTATTATTATTTCTTATTTTGATTACCTTATTATCAAATTGAACATTTTATTGCAGTGGGTCCATTTTAAAGATTTTCCATTGAAGATCCTTCAATTTTTATGTGTGTAATTAATTTAAATGATATATTTTTAAGTGTTTTGTTTCAACTATTCAATTCTAAAAATTGACAACTATATTATTTAAATTTTGTTCATTCTTTGAACAACGTTTTTAAAATGTATAGATTCTTAAATTGGTAAGATTTTGAAGAACAAAAGCCATGTTTTCAATTCCAAATCTTCCAAATTGCATAAATTTCTAACATAGATCACTTAAATTAAAGCTTTTTTAATTAAAAATACTGTTTTGAATATAAATACTCAAAATTACAGAAATATTTAACTGTAGCTTTGCAAGATTATATACTATTCAATTTCAAACTTTACTAACTGGATTTCGGTCAATTTTTAAGAGATACAGTTAAAATTGTTAGATTTTTAAGATTTAAATTTTGAGGGTATTTAGTTTGGAACATTTTTTTGTAATAGTGAAATTTTGAAAATATATAATTGAAAATTCTTCAATATTCATGGCTTGCAATTTAAAATTCTTCAATTTTGAAGATTCACAATTGAAAATTCTTTGATTTTTCAGATGCATAAATAAAAATTTTAAAATTTGATTAATTTCGAAGATCAAAAGTCAAGTTTTAATTTCGAATCTCCCAACTTGAAAAAATTTCGAATGTAAAGCTTCAAAATTACAGAATTGATTATTGTCAAAATGAAAGATTGTATAATTTTTTATAAAAATGGTCAAAATTAGAAAATCGTCAATTCTATATTTAAAATTTAAAGTTCTACAATTTGTAAAGAGTTACAATCGAATTTTTTTTCAAATTTTAAAACCTGTAGAATCTTCAATTGTACATTTTCAAAATTAAAGATTTTTTAATTTCAAACATTTATAATTGAAATGTTTAAAATTGCCAAATATGATACTCTTCAATTTAAAAAAATTACACTTTGAAGTTCTGCTATTTAAAAAATTTACAATTGAAAATTTGTCAATTTTCACGAGTTGCAATTTACAATTAATCAATTTTGAAAATTGACAATCGAGAACTTTTAAACTTTAAAAATGAATGGATAAAAATGTTCAAACTTGGATGATTTTGGAAATCGTAAGTCCACTTTTAGGTTCTTAATCTTCTAAATTATTGAAGAAAATTTGAATGTAAAGCATAAAAAATACAGAAGTTTCAATTGTGAAACTTAAAACTTGCATAATTTTCAATTGTGAATTTTCAAAATTGAAACTCCTGTAATTTTGAAGATGTACAATTCAAAGTTCTACAATTTTGAAAATAGAATTAAAAATTCTTAGAATTTGGTAATATAAAATTGCAAATTATTGAATTTCCAAGATTTATATTTAAAAGCATTATAACATTGAGCCTTTTTTTGACTTTTTTTCTTGACAATTCAATTGAAGATTTGCGATTGAAAATTCTCTAACTTTGACGATTTTCAATGTGAAATTCTCTAATTTAAAAAGAAAACTACGAAATAAAATAAAATATATACGCTTAGTCAGTTTTTAGGTGATTTTTAGGCGATTCATTAATGAAGAGAATCAGAGAGTTCTTGAAAAAACACTAATTAAATTAAATTACGGGGTAAATTCCTTTCGGTTGTAATTACGCTCTACTAATTACACTTTTCTTTTGAGCAACGCATACCGATTGCTCTTAGGGTCAAGACTTTCAAATTAATAGCGCTTAAACTTGAACTTTTCAAACCAAATTTTTCTTTCGGATAAGTACTTCATTTTTTATACAGTTGTATCACTTTTGTCCCCATATTCTTTTTTTTAACTGTACTCTGTTAACTCAAACTAGTGAGATTTCACTGGCTTTCAGTGGTATATTTAAATTTTATTTAAGGCTGAAGATTTACAATTGAAAACTGTGTGATTCTTTGATATTGAGGAGTTTTTTATTTCGAAATTATTCACAATACAAAATTTTTGTAATTTGATGATGTACATTCGGAATTTTTTTAATTTAGAAGATTTGGAATTGAAAACTTGACTTTCGATTTCAAAAATCATCAAAATCACACAAATTTAAAAATCTTGATTCATATCTTTATATAACAAGATTTTTCAACTGTACCTCTTTAAAATTGTAGAAATTTGGATTTTAAATCTTCAAAATTGAAGGTTTCCGATTTCCATCATTTATAATTAGAAATTATGCAAATTTTCACATTGAAAATTAAAAATAGAGTCAATTTAATGAATTACATTTGAAATTCAATTTGGCAGATTTAGACTTCAAAACATGTTTTTTGATCATCAATGCTGTCCAATTTTGATTTTTTTTTGAATCCTCAAAATTGATGAGTTTTTAATTTTGAAAGTTCACAATAAAAAATGTTATATTTTTCCAGTTTTAAAATTAGAACAGCTGTAACTTTGATGATTTACATTGCAATTTTTTCCAATCAGGAAGATTTAGAATTCCAAACTTTTGACTTCTGATCTTCAAAATCAAAAAAATTAATTTTTAATTATTTATTTTCAAAATTAAATAGTTTTTAATACTAACTATTTTTAATTGCAGAACTCCAAATTGTAAATTTTTACAATTGAGGAGTTTTTAATTTTTACAATTTATAACTAACAACTTTTCAGGTTTTGAGTTCTGCAATAAAAAAAAACCTGTCATTTTGATGCTCTACATTAAAAATGTTATCAATTAGGAGGGTTTAGAATTAAAATCATCCAAATTTAAGAATTTTTATTCATACATGTTCAAAATTTAAGATTTTTTAATTGTTCCTCTTCAAAATTTAAGTTGTAACTCTTAGAAATCGAAGATTTTAAACTGAAAATCGTAAAATTCAAAGAATTTTGAATTTTGACAATTTACAATTACCAATTTTATAAGTTTTAAGTTCAGAAATTGAAAATTCTGTAGTTTTTATTCTTTACATTCGAAATTTCTTGAATTCGAAAGATCTATAATTGAAACCGTAGTTTTTCATTTGAAGAAGGACGAAAATTGTAGAATTTTTATTACTTGATATATCTTTCAAATTGAAAAGTTTTTGATCATAAAAGTTAAAATTAAAAATTGTGCAAGTTTTAGATTTCACATTTCAAGAAGCTGTGATTTCGATTCTTTACATTTGAACTGTCTTCATTTTGGAAGCTTTGGAAATGAAAACTGAACTTTTGATTTTTACAATCATCCAAATTTAAGAATTTTCACTTTAGCACCTCCAAAATTTAACAGTTTTTAATTGTAAATCTTAAAAATTGAAAAAAATTGAATTGCAAATCGGCAACATTGGAGAGTTTGGAATTTTGACAATTTACAATTAACAAATTTTATCAGTTCAAGGTTCAGAAATTGGAAACTCTGTAATTTTTATTCTTCACGTTCAAAATTTCTTCAATTTAAGAGATTTATAATCGAAAACATGGCTCTTGATTCACAAAAGCATGAAAATTGTAGAATTTTTATTACTTTATACAATTTTAAAAATGAAAAGTTTTGAATTTTGATAATTTGCAAATAAAAATTATGCAAGTATTAGGTTTTTCATTTTAAAAAGCTGTTGTTTTGATGATTTAAATTTAAATTTTCTTTATTTTGGAAGATTTAGAATTGAAAACCGGACTTTTGTTCTCCAAAATCATCGAAATTCAAGATTTTCAATTGATGCTTCTTTAAAATTCAAGTTTTTGGGATTTTGAAAATTGACAATGAAAAATTATGCATATTTTAGGTTTTGAAATTAAAATAGCTGTAATTTTTATGATTGTTATTGGAAATCTTTTCAATTCGTGAGATTTAGAATTCAAAACTTTTGTCTTTTGTAAATTGAAGAGTTTCCAATTGTTAGACTTCAAACTTTAACGAAAAAAATTAAAGTCATCAGTAAGACTCAAAATTCCAGAATGTCCTCTAATAACATCTCATAACGATATGTGAAACTCCACATTTAATTAATTTTTTTTTCTATGCTTCTAATACCTGCTGGGAGGAAATCTTATATTAATATATAAAAATTACAGATTACCGAAAGCCGATTGGAATAAAAATTGTACGAATGCCAAGGTAAAATTATTCCAATATTCCAATATTAATTTCAATTTATTATTAATAATTATATTTTATAGTTATTTAAATAAAAGCACATTTTTGATTTAATAATAAGTCATTCAAAATGAGAGACATAAGATAAGAGCTTCTATCGCTCTGTTTTGGCTATAATAATTAAAAGTTGCCTTCAAGATCTTGATCTCTTCTCCTTTCTAAACTTCGACCTTGCCTTTTCTTTGTATTTGTCCAAAAGTAAGTGCACCTATTTTTTTTTTTTTACTTGAAAGGCAATTAAAAGCGGCACTTTTAATAATTACGGCAATACTCGCGTAAATCACTTCGCCGAAAGTGAAGTTAGGCTACACTAAGCTCTCAGCTGGCATTAACTAACTGGCTAACTGGTCCCCTGAAGCAGGACGTCTTCATCATGCGAGGGTATCCGGGGCCAGCTAATGTCTTTATTACCACGTCCAAGTCCCGAGGGCGCGAAGGGAAGGGAGAAACCGAGACGGAAGAAAAAGGCAAAAAAATTAACAAAAAAAAAAAAAATCTGCAGAACAGAGGAAAGGAGAGGCCTGAAGCGCATCTTTTTCGCACGCTCGTGAAGTCTCCGCCTTATGGTTGAGGCACGGAACTTGCTCGTATAAAATCCTTGGATAGGTTGCCGAGACGGCTATGATTTTGTATTTGAACTTCCTTCTGAAATCTAAATTTTTTTTCCTTGTTCCTACTTTGGAAAGCGTTGAGCTTCTTACGCTCAAATAGCAACTGAAGTTGAGGGGTCGTCCATAAACTATTCTCTAAATCTGAATTTAGAAAACTACTCTCTAAATCCAAATTAGTAGAAATTTTACTAATTTAATGGGTAGCATTGTATCTGACTGTTAAATTAGTAATTTGATCACTTTCTAGTAAATGAAATGGTAAGATTTATGTTACTAAATGAATTAGTAAGGGTATTCTACTAATCTGCTTACTTACTTATTCAATGAGTAGCAATGAATTGCTAAGGAAACATAATTTAATAATTTTTAAAATACATTCTGCTGTTTTTTGAGTTTTAATTAAGAAAGGTTCATGTTTTGTCAATACACCAAATATTTTTTCAATGCAGCCAGAATGTGAACTCGTGAAATCAGGTAGAATAACAATAGCTATTTTTTGTTCCCAAATTTTTTCGAAGTTTGTGAATAAGCGGATTCTGATGGCAAAGAGTGGGTTATAACTGCAATTTTTTATAAAGTTTCTAGTATCTATCGAAAATTGAAAATTATGTACTTTTTGTAAATAGTCAGTATTTTCCGGTCAACATGATTTTTTAAAACATAATATTGATAGCATACTATGTTACATGAAAGTCGACGTACCATATAGTAATTAACTAATAGTTTGATAAAGGTTTTATTTTTCGATCTCTCACTTGCAGAAAACTCACTCAACATGAATTAGAAGATATGTCGATGGTTAAAATTAAAAAAAATTAATTTACAATTTCTAAGTCGAATTTATGGGTTAAAATTTTTATTTAATGGTTGTTACGAATAAACAGGTTGTTTTAAAGCAGATTTTAAAGTATTTTTTCATTTTCTAAACTTACACTTTGGAGGCAGCCCTTATAATCACCAGATCTAGTTTTACCAAGGCACAAAAATGATTATTTAACCTAAATTTTAAACAGAATCTAACACTCTGTTGTCTTCAAAAAAGCCTTTTTTGAACCACCTTACGCGGATACGTTAAAATGAACGTGTCTAGATACTTCAAAGCGCGAAAATGTTAATTTAGTTTATTTAATTAATTCGTTTCGAAACTGAAAATGTCATTATTCCTGGCGAATATTTCAACATTTTATTCAAAAATTCATCCCTTTAGTCTAACATAATACAAAATAAAAATGTAACCATTCAATTTTAGGTTGAAAAATTATCATTTTTAGTTCAAAATTCAACTTTTCCAGTCAATGGTTCACCATTTTAGTTGAAAATTCATCACTTTGGCTGAAAATTTGTTTTTTTCTTTGGTGGAAAATGTGAATACTCCAGTGAAGTATTCATAATTTTATTTTAAATTTCATCTTTTTCATTGAAGATAAAAAAAACTTGGTTAAAAGTTACACTTTTGTTAAAAATTCATTTATTTCAGTAAAAGATTCATCATTTTATTTCAAACAGTTTTTTTTCTGGAAAATTAATTTATGTTCAGATTTAACTATTCTATTTTAGGTCGAAAGCTGATATTTTCTAGTTCAAAATTCAACTGTCAACTATCAAATACAAATTTGTTTGAATTATTATTCAAATTCATAGACTTTAAAGACTAATTCAAGAAATGATTGATTATGTTTTTAGTATTGTTTGATTATTTAATCATTTAATGGTGCCAATATATTTGAGAATATCTTGTAATATGATTTGTTGAAGATTTCTAAATTAAAAATATTAATTAAATCCCCAGAAACTGAAAAAAATGTATAATAAACTCGCGAAACTGTGGACTTATTCCGAGTCGATTTATAAAAAAAGAGAAATATTTGAATGGCTCCATACTATGAAAAATTATACAAAAAAAACTTGAGATATCTGGATAGAGCTTGAAATTGTCAGGGAATGTTTTTTCAGGTATAATTTCTTCATTTAGCTATACTGTAATAATAATTAAACATGATATTATATTATATTTTAATAGTACTGAAAATCGTAAAAACTGAATTATTAAAATCTTTTAACTAATATACTATTATATACTAATATATAATAATATATCAATAATTTAATTTAATTTTGACAATTATTTAAATTTTGTTCATTCTCTGAAAAACATTTTTAAAATGTATAGATTCTTAAATTTGTAAGATTTTGAAGAACAAAAGTCATGTTTTCAATTCCAAATCTTCCAAATTGCTGCTTTTAAAATGATTCTTAAACATCTATTTTTTTTTAATTAATAGAAATTGAATGAATTGATTAGCTATTTAATTTATTTGATATATATATTACTAATTTTAATTACAATTTGATGATTTTTGTCTTTGATTTTTGTCCAAGAATTTGATATATTCAAATAAAAGCTTCATTTTCGAACTTTCATTATATTTTTCAACTGCATCTCTTTAAAACTGTAGAAATTTGGATTTTAAATCTTCAAAATTGAAGGTTTCCAATTTTTACCATTTATAATTAGAAATTATGCAAATTGCCTTTTCTTTGTAATAATGTGAGTCAAAAGTTGATTTTTTTTATTATAAAAAATCTTTTTTTTATTGAAAATTACCTTTTTTGTTAAAAATGATCATTTTTCATTCAAATTTACCTATTTAGTTAAAAACTAAATTACATTTATGTGAAAATTCACCATTCTGGTAGTAATTGCTTGAATTAATTACAAAAATTACTGATTTTGAACCAAAAACATGAATTTTCAGCAAGAAGATAATTGTTGTATTAGAGAACACGAATTTGCAACAAAATACATTTAGTTGAAACAAAATTGTTGAAGTTTAAGGCCATGAGAACGAATTATCTACAAAACGGTAGAATTCCCAACCCAAAAATGTTATTTTTTTAACAAAAAAGTTAATTTTTTATCATAAATTTCAATTGTCATCAAAGTGGCTTAATTTTGAACCAAATAGTTCAATTTGAACCAAAAATATGAATTTTTAAGAAAACAGTTCATTTTCAACAGAGTATTACATTTCTTACCAAATTGTTGAATCCTTAAAAAAAAAAAAAAATTGATTAGCATTTCGAACTCGAAAGTTCATTGCCTCACTACCCGATTCGGGTAGTGTTTCTAGGTGGATAAATACTACCAGTGTGGGTCCAACACACCCACGACGGGTCAACAACACGCAGTATTCCCCGAACGGTCACCCATCCAAGTACTAACCGCGCCCAACACTGCTTAACTTCAGTGATCTAACGGGAACTGGTGTTTTCAGCGTGGTATCGCCGTTGAATCCTTAACCAAATTAAATTAATTTAGACACAAACCGTAGAAGTTATAACCAAAAAACACGAATTTCACGCAAAATTCATTCATTTTCAAGAAAATTGTTGAATTTCAAAGAAAAAAGCATCCAGTCTTCCCTGTTTTCTATAAACTTTCCCTTTTTTTCGTTTTTGCTTTTAAATGCGAACTGAATACTATACTTTTGTTTCAAAATTCATCGCTATTGGTTAAGAATTCTAATATTTGGTTAAAGATTTAACTATCTGATTGAAAATTAATTTTCTTAACTGAAAATATAACTAATTCATTTTAGGTTGAAAATGTGTTTCAGATTAAAATAAAACAATTTTGGTAAAAATTTATGTATTTTGGTTACAAATTTCTCCTTTTTTGTGAAAAATGAATTTTCATTACTGAAAATTCAAGTGGTTAAATGTTGATCTATTTCGTTAAAAACTCATTAAATTAGTTGAAGATCCATTTCTTTTACTGGAAAATCTGATATTTCGTTGAAATTTGGATTAAAATGAATTTTATCAATTGCAAATTTAACTATTCCATTTTTGTTTGGAACGTAATCTTTATTAGTTTGAAGTTCAACTATTTGGTTGAAAATTATATTTTTTGTTGAAAATTGAACTCTTTTGTGGAAAATTCGTCTTTTCAGGTTGAAATTTTTATCCTTTTCATAGAAAATTCCACTATCTGGCTCTTTTTGATTCAAAATTCCTGTTTCTGAACAGAAAATTCAACTGTTTTCTGAAAAATTCGCCTTTTTGGTTTGAAAATTCAACAATTTCGTTGACATTTTTTTTCTCTCTCAAATAACAAATCTTTTTCGCTTTAAAATTAATATTTTCTTGTAGAAATTTGATCTTTTTTTGTTGTTAAAAGTGCAATTGTTTGGTCTTTGTGGATAGAAAATGCATCCCTCTTGGGGGAAAATTTATCCTTTTCAGTAGAAAAGTTCTTGGTTAAAAATTCAACTGTTAGTCCAAAAATTCATCTTTCTGGCTTGAAGATTCATCTAATTGTTTAAAAATTGAACTGTTTGTGGTTGAAGTTGAATCTTTTTTGTTTAAAAGTTTCTTAATTAAAAATTTAACGTCTTGATTAAAAAATTAACTCATTATTTGAAACTTACCTCTTTTGCTAAAAATTAATATTTTCAGGTTGAAAATTCAACTATCTTATAAAATATTGTCTTTTTGGCTTGAAAATTCAACAACTTGATAGAAAATTCAACTACTTGCTTAAAAATGTATTTATTTTGTTGAGAATTCGCCTTATGATTTTGGACCTGAAATTTTAGGGCCTTATTTTTGTGTTTCAGTACTTCAGGAGATTTTGGGCCTCATGTTTGGCTCTTACGACTTCAGGCGATTCTGGGCCTGATTTTTGGGCCTCACGACTGCATATGATTTTAACCTCAATAATTTGTGGGCCTTATACTGGCTGGACCTGATAGCTTTGGGCCTTTTGATTTCTGCCGTTATTCTTGGATCTCACGCCTTCTCTCGATTTTGGGCCTTATTTCTTGTTATCCTAGTTCTTTTTTCAAAAGTTACTGTCGAGCAACACTCTCAGTTTCAAAAATTCTTCTCATACAAGCTTCAACTCCGCCGACAGAATTTTTTTTTTCTGAAGCTTGACTGCTCGTTTAGGCGATTCTGCGATTAGAATGATGTATGAGATTCAAACCCACAATCTTCGCCGATGGGCTTCTGGAACCTGTGGCGTGATGACCGCCTCGTGACAGTTTTGGGAGGTCGTGCTTAAAAGTCGAAATACGAGTTGGACTCCCCAGGTACCAACCGGGCGATAGACAGGTGCGTCGACGTCACGAGTGGGTCGACTCCTCCTGATAGAGTTATTATACCAAGCAGGTGAATCTCTTGATTTTGCTGCGAGCTCTCATCTAATTTGTTCTGGAAATTCGTGAACATCATCATCCATGTGAATTTTTAATCAGACACCCACTTTATCTCCAGCTCCTTCTCTAACACGATTCTCAAATTTGTTTTCTCATTAGGAACTTAATTATCATTAAAGTAGGGCCAGCTGCCTTTTGGATGTAAATTTCTCTGACCGACATTTACGGACCAAAGTTAGCACTGATTCGAACCCTGAACTGCTTCAGGTGTCGGTGAATGTTTCACTGATTGTCAGAACAGGAAGGCCGCAAAACTTCATTTTTTCATTGACCTTTCATATTTAAAGACAAAAAGTCTTTCGTTGAAACATCTTAAATATAGAATGAATACAACAATTTGAGGTTTAAATTTCTTATTCTCAAGGCTGTCACAGCCTACTTTATTAGAAAAAGGTGTAAAAGGCAAGCAATTCATAAGGCGCATTCATTAAATACACATACGAATTCAGAGGGATTTTAATGAATTCAAAAGAATTCAAATTAATTCGAAATAATTTGAATGAATTCAAAAGAATTGCAATGACTTCAAAAAACTTAAAATAAATAAAAATGAATTCAAATGAATTTAAAAGAATTCAAATAAATTCAAATAGCTTCAAAAGAATTCCAAAGAATTCAAATAAATTAAAAAATGCAAATGAAATCACAAGAACTCAAACAAATTTCAAAGAATTCATATAAATTTAAATGATTTCGAATAACTTCGAAAAAACTCAAATGAATTTGATAGAATTTCAATGAATTTAAAGAATTTAAATGAATTCAAAAGAATTTAAGTAAATTGAAAAGTATTGAAATTATTTCAAAAGAATTCAAATAAATTCGAGAAAATTAAAATTAATTCAAAAAAATCTCATTGAATTCCGAAGAATCAAAATAAATGAAAAATTCGAATAAATATGAAATAATTCAAAAGAATTGAACAGAATTTGAATCAATTTGAAAAAATTTATATAAATTCATTAGAATTCAAATTAATTTGAAATTTTTTTAGTGAATTCAAAAATATTAGAGTGAATTAACTTTAAAAAAATTCAAGGAAACTCAATACGAATGTTGCTAAGAGGAATTTTCAAGAAAAATATTAGTTTCTGGAGTTCGGGTTTCGCTAATTGTCAAAACAGGGTGCCGCAAAACCTTAATTTCAAAATTTCTGGTCCTTTTACTGATTTTTTCATGTTTAATTTTTTATTTTCACCGACCTTTATTATTCAGAGACCAAAATTCTAATGTTATAACATTTTCAATATAGAATCTTTTATAAATAGAATTCAAAAGAATTCAAAAGTATTACAATAAATTTAAAAATATAAAAAATAAAGATGAATTCTAAAGAATAAAAATAAATTCAAATAGATTCGAAAGAATTCCAAAGAATTTAAATGATTTCAAAGAATTCGAACGAATTTAAAAGAATTTAAATGAATCTGAATTATTTCAAATGAATCAAAAAATATTCAAAGGATTTTGAATTTTTTTCAATGAATTAAAAATAATTCAAATGAATTTAAAATAATATAAGTAAATTCAAAGGAATTTGAATGAATTCAAAAGAATTGAAATTATTCCAAAGGAATTCCAAAGAATTTAGATTATTCAAAAGAATTGAATTTAATTGAAGATTAAAATTAATTAATTTTTTAAAATGAATTCAAACAAATAAAACATAATTCAATCAAAAAAATACAAATTAATTCGAAATAATTGAAAAGAATTCAAATGAATTCACAAGAATTCCGAAGAATTCAAAAGAATTTTAAAAAGTTCAAAAGAATTTGAAAAAGTTCAAATTAACTAAAAAGAATTCAAATAAACCTAAAATAAAAATTCCAGTGATTTTAGTAAGATTGGAGTGAATTTAAGGAAAATAAGAGCAATTCGGTAAAACGCATGAAAATTCATGTTGAATTCAAAAGAAATGAAATTAATTGAAATAAATTCGGAAATATAAAAAAATAATTGAATTTAGTAAGTTTGAAACGACTTTTATAAAATTTAAGGAAGTTCAATATGAATGTTGGTAAGAGAAATTTTCAACAAGAATATTAGGTTCTAGAGTTTGGGTTTCACTGATTTGAAAGTATTAAAGTTTATTTTGAAGAATTCAAATAAATTTAAATGAACTCAAATGAATTGAAAATAATTCTACTAAATTCAAATAAATTTGAAAAAAAGCAAAAGACTTCAAAAATAAAGTTATAAATAATAGAAATATGTTCAAGAAATAATTACTTTTAATAAATTCAATTAATTATTACCTCGCTATGAGCGAAAATGGTAGAAGTTGAATATTTCAGAAAAAACCGCAACTTTCCAGCATTATTCGAAGATAATATTATTCAAAAATATAATAAATTTTCGAAACAATTATTTTTTTCCATTTGAATTAATTTTAAACTCAATCTAAGTGGGAAGTTGACAAAAAGAGGAATATTTCAGAATAAGCCGTTACTATCTGGCATTACTATAGGTGAAGATAGTTATCAATAATAAAAATTTGTTTAGATAATTATGTTTGTTAAGTTCGTTCATTTTTACCTTGATTCAACTAGAAAGAATATGAAAACTTGAATATTTCAGAAAAAATGCAACTTTCTAGAATTATCCAAAGAGAATATTATTTAAAAATCGTTTAAACAATTATTTTTGTTAGCAGGAGTTAATTATTATTATACTATTATTAAAAGCTGAATAAAAAGTTGACATTTTCCGAAGAAACTAAAACTTCCAAGAGAATATTATTGTAAATAATAATAAAGTGTTCCAATAAATATTTGTGTTTAATTTAATATATTATTTCCTCGTTTTAACTGCAAAGTTGAAAATGAAATGAAAATTTCGAAAAAATGTGTCATTCTAACTCTATTGTGAAAGAAAATTGCTAAAAATAACAATAAATTGTTCGAACAATTCATGCAAATATTTAATTATCAGTAAAAAGTGGCATTTTACGTATTGGATACAACTTGTATTAAAAGCCAACCTTTTACTTAGAGGGTTTTTTGGTACCCTATAAAACAGACTTATAGGATTGTTATTTAAAAAGTAATTATTAATCTGTAATAAATGATTAAATTTATACGAACGTCTTTTTTCTTGCAGAAAAAATTTCAAAAAATTCTGGTGGGAAACTCTAAATATATTTTTTGTTACAAATGTATTTATTCTTCCTCAAATTTGAACAAATTTCATGGCGATATGCATGCAAATTCGGCAGAAAAAAATTTCCAATGCATTTTTGTACCACCCTAGGGGGATATGCATAGAAATGCGAAAAACAAATATGGACCACTCTGCTCCAGAAGCAATGATCAGGCGGAAAAAAAGGGAGAAATACGTTAGGAATTTTTTGAGTAGGGGTATAGGTATATCGTGTTAAGTGTGATATATTTTGGATAATTAGGTGGGTTTGGCATTAGACTTGGCGCCAAGCCGGAAGAAGGGCAAAAAAAATCGCTGAGTTCGCCCATATCCCGATAAAGTCATCTTGGTTTCCTTGTGCTGAGGAACCACCTGTCCTAACCCAATTACAGAAAGGCAGAACTACCATGTAGGCTGGCATATCCTGCGGGTATACGAGAAAATTATCCACGCTAGCGTTTCGGTGATTATACCGGCAGAACTGATGGGTTCGAAACTTAGGCTTTATTACAGAGAAGAGCGTACCTACACGCTCGATCGAGACGGTTCGCGAATCGAGTCGATACGCCCCAAGATCAATATAATAACTCAATTCGTTTCTCCAAAAGCTGATGCGATTCCTGAGCACACGTGGCTAGAAACAATGGAATAGTTATGACAATAAAAATACCTATACATCCTATACTATGTATAGGTATTTTTATTGTCATAATTATCATTATAGATAATTATAGATTCTAGATAATCAGTAAAAATCAGTGAATTTATCTCTCTAAATAATAATTAGTCAAATTTATCAGTGACTCAATTCTAGTTGCAAATTATTTATTTTGCACTGATTGAGCAGTCAAATCTGTGATAAATTTGTGTAAAAACAGATTTATTTGAACTGATAAATTTAAACCAGTTTTATTGTCAACCAATTTTTATTGGTGACTAACTCTAGCAAAGATTAAGTTTTTGTTCACTGATTAATCAGTCAAACTTACTATGATTCATCAATGAAGAGAAAGATTAATTTGAACTGATCAATTTGAATCAGTTGAATGTTGGCCTAATTTGCATCAGTAAATGAATTATAGCTATGGATCAGTTACTTCGTGGTGATTAATCAGATAAAATGACTGATTGATCAGATAAAATGACTGATTGATCAGATAAAATGACTGATTGATCAGTCAAATGAGTCGAGTCGATACGCCCCAAGATCAATGTAATAACTCAATTCGTTTCTCCAAAAGCTGATGCGATTCCTGAGCACACGTGGCTAGAAACAATGGAATAGTTATGACAATAAAAATACCTATACATCTATAGATGTATATAATTATCATTATCATTATCATTATCATAATTATCATTATAGATAACTATCGATGATAGATAATCAGTTAAAATCAGTGAATTTATCTCTATAAATATTAATTAGTCAAATTTAGTATTAATTTCAATCAGTAACTAAATTTTAGCTATGAATCAGTCAAATATCTTAATTCATTATTTAAAAAGTGACAGAATTTTAGATAAAAGTATTTCTTCTCATTATCATTAAGCAGTTAAACCTACAGATTCATTATTTTTTTAAACTTATTCATTTTAACTAATAAGTATGAACCCGGTCAATTTTGTACCAATTTCCATCAGTGACTCAATTCTAGTTAGGAATCAGTTATTGTATACTGAATAAACAGTCAAACTTACTGAATAATTTTATTCAAGCAGACACATTTAAACTGATAATTTTGAACAAGTTGAATGTTGTACTAATTTTCAATCAGTGACTTAATTCTAGTTGCGAATTATTTATTTTGCACTGTTTCAGCCATCAAATCTGTGATAAATTTGTTTAAAACCAAATTTATTCGAACTGATAAATTTAAACCAGTTGAATGTATGCCTAACTTCCATCAGTAAATGAATTCTAGCTATGGATCAGTTACTTCATGCTGTTTAATCAGATAAAATGACTGACTAATTAGTCAAATGAGTCGAATCGATACGCCCCAAGATCAATGTAATGACTCAATTCGTTTCTCCAAAACCTGATACTATTCACGAACACACGTGGCTGAAAACAAGGGAATAGTTATGACAATAAAAATACCTATACATCTATGGATTTATAGGTACTTTTATTGTCATAATTATCATTATGGATAATCATAGATTATAGATAATTAGTGAAAATCAGTGAATTTATCTCTCTAAATATTAATTAGTCAAATTTAGTATTAATTTCGATCAGTAACTAAATTTGAGCTGTGAATCAGTCAAATATCATAATTCATTATTTAAAAAGTGACAGAATTTTAGATAAAAGTACTTCTTCTTATAAAAATTCAGCAGTTGAACCTACTGATTCATTATTTTTTTGAACTTATTTATTTCAACTAATGAATATAAACCCGGTCAATTATGTACTAATTTCCATCAGTGACTCGATTCTAGTTACGACTTAGTTATTTCATACTGAATAAACAGTCAAACTTACTGATTCATTTTTTAGACAGATACATTTAAACTGATAATTTCAAACCAGTTGACTGTTGTACTAATTTTGAATCAGTGACTTAATTCTAGTTGCGAAGTATTTATTTTGCAATGATTAATTCTATCAAGCAATAAGTTATTGTTTACTGATTCACTGGAAACAATATTGTTTATAAAAATGAGAATTGTTGCAACAATTGAAAATTATATCAAGAATAGTTGAAAGCTTGTCACTTATCGAATAAAAATAACACCGCCCCACAAAAAAGAAGAAGTTCTGTCGGACCCGACTAGTCAATTCTTACGTATTTTGGGTCGCTGAATCTGAATCCAGATTCAGAATGCCGTAGTTAGCTCTTGTTTTCTTCCTAACTTCAAAAACACTTTTTTATACATTTCAGGGCTCCACAAGAAGTACGAGTTCCGACGAACTAGATAAATCAATTCTTGCATATTTTGGGTCGCTGAATCTGAATCCGATGTTAGAATTTCGAGGTTATCTCTTTCGTCTTTCTAACCGCAAAAAATGTACGAAAAAACTGTTTTCTCAGGTTAGGAAATTTTGAGATTAGGAAGCAAACAAGAGCGGAGTTTCAATTTCAGATTCGGATTTAGCGACTCAAAATCCGTGAGAATGAATTACTAATCTGGTCCGTCGGAAGCCTACTTCTCTCATTTTTCTTCTGAATCTGTGAAATCTACGAAAAAAGTATTTTTTAGCTTAGAGAATTTTTAAGTTGTGAAGGGAAAAAGAGCTAACTTTTGGATTCCGACTCTTGATTCGGATTCAGCGACCTATGATACGTTACAGTTGACCAGTCTGGTCCGCCGGAATTTCCACTTTCTTTGTGGGGCTGCGTAAATAATGTTGAAAAAATTCTTTAAATACAGAGTTTGGTATGAATTTGACATTAAACTGCTATTTAAAAACTGTTTGGGCATTTTCTGGGCACAAAACAAGGTGTTGAAGTGAGGGGGGGTCGAAATTGAAGCTATTGGCTGAAAATTATTCCTTTAGCATTCCTTAGGAATAAACTGATCTTTAATTTACGAGAAGTTATGAAAAGTACTTCCTTTGACCGTTTTTTAAGAAATATGAATTTTCATTTTCCGGAAAATTACCAAATTGGGGGAGATCGATCACCAAAAATTGAAAGTCGAATTTTCGGACCACCCTCATAGACAATGAACATATTCCAACAAACTTCAGAGGTATTTGAATCTTTAATGAATTTATCATGTATCTGTTCAGTTTGTAATTGTTTTTTAAATTCTGGCCGTTTTTACAAATTTTTCGAAGTTAAAAATTTTCTTAAGTGACCAATCATTGTAGCGAATACCCTGTTATATCTTTCCTTTTCCTTAACAAGAAGGTATAGAAAGAGAAATAATGATTGTAGACAAAAATTGACACCTGTAGATATAGAGCATAGGGATAGTGACATCATAATGACACCAACTTTTTTTAGAAGGAAACCATTATTTCAGGAAAGTTTGGTAAATGTCCTTTGCTCATTGGTGAAATGATACAGTTTTCAACGAAACCTGCAATTGGAGTGGATCATTGCCACTGAAGATCACAAAAAAGGAAAAAAAAAAAGAAAGACAGTGTCGGGGATTGTAGAGAAGCGCCAGATCATAGGTACCATCATTATCCTAATGGTAGATCATAAACTAATAATCATCCAGGCGCCGACGACCTTTTTTCTTTTCTTTTTTTTGGGAACCCTAGGGACACTAATGCAAGTCAGAGATGATCTCGTTTTTCGAATAATTAGGCAAAACCAGGTGCAACTTATATTCGCAGAAAATTTTTATTTTTGTTAAATTCTATCCAACGAAGATGAAAATATAATAAAAAATTAGGATTATATCAATATGAAAAAATAATGATTGGGCAAGAGCACCAATTCTTGGCATCTTAGTCCAATTATTGATATGCCAAAAAACTGAGCAAAATTATTTTATTTATTTATTTAATCACATTGGGTAACTAATAAATACATTATACGTAATAATAATGACAGAAGTAAAATTATCACAATAGAAGAATTTTTATTCACGCCTCTTCTGAATTGGAAAGTTTTAAATTGCAAATATTTGAAATCTAAGAGATTCTTATTGTCCATTTCAAAAATTGAAGAATTTTATATTAAAAATCGTGAAAATTAGTGAATTTTTAATTCTAGATCTTTAAAATTGGACTATTCTGAAAAACTGTTCCAAATTACGTACCTGTAAAATATAAATGTTAAAAATTGAATAAATTTTAATTTTCCAAATACAAGAATTTTAAATTGTACAATTTTAAAATTTATTCAATTTGGGAGATGTAGAATTGGAAACTAAACTTTTCACCTTCAAAATGATCCAAAATAAAGAATTCTCATATTTACTACTTGAAAATTGAAGCGTTTTTAATTTTGAAAGATTATAATGAAAAATTATGCATTATGTAAGTTATACAATTAAAAGTATGTAATTTTAATTATTTACATTTGAAGTTTCTTCAATTTCGAAGATGGAACAGTTCTGAATTTGTAACTCTTCAATATTGTAGAAGTTTGAATGGAAAATCTTTAAAATTAAAGTGGTTTCAATTGAAAAAATTCACAAACACATCAAAATTTAAGAATTTGTATTAATACATAATTATACCAATATACCATTTACAATAAAAGATTATGAAAATTTTAATTTTTACCTCTTTTAATCTCTTCAATTTGGAAGATTTAGAATTGAAAACTTGACTTTTGATCTCCCTAAATTATCCAAATTTAAGAATTTTAATTCATACATTATTAAAATAAAATGTGTTTCAATTACGATACTAAAAAAATTTTTAATGATGCAAGTTTGAAGTTTTGCAATAAAAACGGCGGCAATTTATATCATTCACATTGGAAATTTTTCCAATCATGAAAGTTTGAAAATTCTTATTTATAAATTTTCAAAATTCCAGAGTTTCAAATGGTACTTCTTCAAAATATAAAAATCGTGAAAATTGAATAATTTTGAATTTCAAATCTTCCAATTTAAGATATATTTCAAAAAAATATTGAAATGGCATAACTTTAAACATAAATCTTTCAAATTGAAGATTTTACAATTTAAACAATTTATAATTAAAAACTAGGCAGATTTAAGTCCTAGAATCCAAAACTCTGTAATTTTAATTATTTACATTTGAAATTTCATTTATTTGGAATATTATAACTTATAACTCTTGAAAATTATAGAGATTTACACTGCAGATCGTTTAAAATTAGAAAATTTCATATCTAATTCTTCAAAATTATTGAATTTTGAATTTGCATTGATAGAATCAGAAAGTTTTTAATTTTGACAATTTACAATTAAAAAATAATTATACAAGTTTGAGGTTTCACAATTAAAGAAACGGTAATTTTGGTAATTTCTTCAATTCGGAATATTTAAAATTAAAAACTTGACTTTTGATCTCCAAAATAATTGAAATTTGAGAATTTTATTCATAAATTTTTATAATTGTAGAGGTGTCGATTGCGAATCTTCGAATTTGAAAATCCTGAAAATTGAAGAATTTTCAGTTGTAAATCTTCAAAATTGAAGTATTCAAAAAGAAAACTTCGACTTAAATATCTTGAATTTATACACCTTAAAAATGAAATAATTCGTGATTCTATATTTTCAAAATTTCAAAATTTTCTTTTTTAACTCTTTAAATTTGCAGAACTTCAAATTGTAAACCTTTAAAATTAAAGATTTTTTTTTTTTAATCAAAGTTTAAGAACTTCATTTTATATATTTTGAAAACTCAAAAAGTTTCAATTGTAACTCTTCAAAAATTGTAGAACTGGTAATTTAAAATCTTTAAAGTTGAAGAGTTTTTTATTTTCAATTTTCATTTATTTAGAAAACTTGGAATTGAAAACTTGACTATTGATGAAATGAAGAATTTTTATTTATATATCTTTATCATTCAAGAATTTTTAATTCGAAAAAGAAAAAAAAATCATGCAAGTTTTAAGTATTACAATTAAAAAGGCTTTGCATTGTATAATTTTTATGGGAAACTCCTTCAATTTGGAAAATTTGAAGTTCAAAGGTTTTAAAGTTAGTCGAAAATGTGCCAAAAGTTTATTTTCATAAAAAAATGACTTTTCTACCTTAAAAGATCAATTTTTAATCAGGAGAGGACGAATTTTTAACAAAAATGTTGAATTTTTATAAAAAAATATGAAGTTTCAAGTAAAATTACGAATCTTCAACAAAAAATAATCTTTAGAAAGTGCTTCAACTTTAAGCCAAGTAGTTGACTTTTCCAACAAAAAAGGTTTTAATTTAAAATAAAAAACAGTTTTTAAAAAATTGATGAATCCTCAGCCATAACAGATAAAATTGTAACCAAACAGTTGCACCAGAAATTGGATAATTACACTTTTAGTTTTGGAAATGACAAAAATAATTAATTTTCAACGAAATAGTAAAATTTTCAAAAAAAGATGAATTCTCAACTAAAATAATGAACCTTCAACCACCATAGGAATTTTTGCCAGAGCTCTTCAACTTTTAACCAAGTGCAGTCCAATTTTTGACCCAAAAAGATGACTTTATAAATAAGTAGTAAAATTTTCAATCAAAAAGGTAAATTTTCCACCAAGATTATTAATTTTCTGCCACATAGTTGAATTTTCATCAAAATAGTTCAATTTTGTACTGAATTGTAGAATTCTCAAACCAAAAAGAAAAATTTTCTGTAGAAAAGTTGAATTTTTTACCTAAAAATATTAATTTTCAACTAAAACAATGAATCTTAAACAAAAAAAAAACAATTAATTTTTAAGAATTACTTCAACTTTAAGCCAAGTAGTGGATTTTTTGAACAAAAAAGACTTAATGTCAAATAAAAAATAGTTGATTGCCACTAAAAGAAACTAATTAAATGAATATATGTGAATCCTCAACCAAAACAAATTAATTTACAAAAGGATATCTTTTTGACCAAGAAGAGTAATTTTCTAACAAAAGCGACAAAATTTCTACAAAATACATAAATTTTCGACTAAATAGTTTAAATTTTAACTGGAAAAGATCAATTTTCAATTAGGAATATCAATTCTCATCCAAAAACGGAATGACTACAAGAGTTCTTCAACTTTTAACCAAGAGATAAACGATATAAAATCCCATATCAACTTCCTAATTTTTTCTTTGCTTCCAATTTCTGCTTAGATGAAATATTATATATAAATAAAAGTGAAAGATAACAGAAAGGCAAATAAAATTGAAAGAAAATTGAAAATTAAAATTAAATCATAAATTGAAATTAAAATTAAGTTTAAGATTGAAATTAAAATTAAATTCATATGGTATGAAAGCCAATCCTGCTATTTCAAAATTTATTTTAATTTTTGCTTACTAATTATGTTATATAGTACTTTCAATACGCATATATTTTAATTTTATAATTAGGCAATCGAAATAAGTAACGTTATGATAAACGCGCCTGGCGCGCTATTTTTGATATTTATCTAATAAATTAGAGAAAGGTGCCAAGAATTAGTGCTCTTACCCTGTATAAAAGAGTCATATTATTTACTAATAACCTTTGAAAATTATAGCTTTTGAAGTTTTTTTTTATTCTTCTGTGAAATTAAGCTAATTCATTTTAAATTACTGTTGTCTTAATTCGTTCTTGAATTATTATTATTAAGAACAATCTTGCTAAAAAAGAATCCTATAATCTGGGATAAAATCTCTTCTTTTAAAAATCTATTATGACTTATCGTTTTTCAAAGATACTAATAAGAATCTTGACCTAATTTTTTGTAGGAAGCCTCTTTGGCTATTATTCCCACGTGGTCCAGTCTTGGAAGCATTGATAATATCGCTCAGCCCTGTCTTTTTAAAACAAAAAAAAACATTATTTTTTATTAAAACAGTTCGAAACTTCCGAAAATAATTATATAAACAATAGCGTTTGTAACTGAATTCTTGCTCAGTCTGTCACTTCTAAGCCTTTTTTTTTGATAAATTTTATTAAAGCACTGCTTTTTTTCGGAAAAAACTTTCCCTGCAACTTTACTGTAAGATTTTTGAAAAAATCTAATTATTCTCCAAATACTGTTTTGTTGTATAAAGAATGTTTTCTTTAAAAAAAATTCTTCGTGTGATTTGAGGCATACCATAATTTACTTTCAAAATTGCAAGCAGTATAGTTGTAAAGAATGTAATTCTTCAAAAAATAAGCCATCAATGATTGAAATTCAACCATCTTGTAAAAATTAGTCAGAAGCGATAGTATACAAATTCAGTTGGAAAAAACATTGTTTAAATAATTTTGTCTAAGAAACACATTGATACTGAACATCGTAGAAAAACTATTTTTTTTGAGGCATCTGATTTTTGGGACATCAACTACCTTGAAGAATACCGACTACTTGAATCATTACATATTACTTTCTATCTTAGATCACCTTTACCTATCTCGATTTCACAACAAAATTATGGTGATTATCTTTGGAATGTTTAAAATTTAAATAGTCATCAATTTACTTCGAGGTGAATTTAATTGACGTATATGACTCTTTCGTAAGTTACCATCTCTCTATTAAAGGATAATTAGAATAGAGTAGAATTTGAAAAAAATAGAGAATAGAAGAATCATGTTACGAAATGGTCATCCAAACCTTTTTCATCGGTTAGTTGAATTTTCAAATAAAAAATATAAATTTTCAACAAATTGGTTAAATTTGGAACCAGAAAAGGTGTATAGTCAAGAAAGAACAACGAAATTTAGGCAAATTATAATTTAGAGGCAAGAATCATTTTTATACAAACTAAAAATTAATTTTTGTAATTTCCTTGTTAATTTTTTTCAAGGCTGTATAAGTATAACTTACCTAGGTTTCTCGAGAAAATTAAACATGATTTTTTTTTTAATTTCAGATATGTCGCAAAGTATCGCAAAACTTTATAACAATTCATTTATGATTGATGTTCCTTTTATATTAACCCTAGAATACTAACCATAATAAAAATTGCTTGTTACTAAATATACGTCTCACAGACGTACATATAATTAAAACCTGCTGAAATTAAGTTTTACAAGTATGAGGAGCTGTATATTAATTATTAGGCTAAGAGTTTAGTGAATATACCCAAAACACAAGATTTCAAATATTAACATTACTTATAAATAGTAATTTGTAAACTACAATAACCTTCATCCGCTCGCGTGGAAGGCAGATTGCCGCTTTGTGTTTTAAAACGGTCCCACGTGTTCCCCTCGTTCGGAATGACATTCAAGGGTCCACGTATTCTCTAGTTACATCCTTTTCCGCATTTTTTCCAAAAGTTTTCCAAAATTTCAAAAATTTATAAAACATAAAAAAAATTTTAAGGTAAAATCAATATTTCAATTCACCTTTGAAACCGTCATGATGAAGGATAATTATAAAGTATTTATAAATTTTAATTCTTTTTTTTTAAATTGCCTCTATATTGACTTTATTTATTTATTTCAAGTAAATTGGCACTTTTACTTTTTTTTTATCTTTTTGGTATGGCAGAGATGTAGAAAAATGTACGTCAGTTACTAACTATACGTCTCAAAAACGCACTATATTTTCAAAAAGGGTAATGTAGTCACCATGTGTGACCTGCTTGAAGGCTGGAGCCCGACCGATGGATTGAGGGGGATCTCAGTGAAGCATACCTGGAGGGGAGGAACGCTCACTTCAGGGCATAAGGGGCCTTTATCCATTTTAACTTCATACTACGTCCCGGAGACGTATGGTTAGTATTCTAGGGTTAAAAAAAGTTGAATTGAAACAGAGAAGCCAAATTTTCAATAACATAGTTGAATTTTCAAACAAAGCAGTTTCATTTTCAATCAAACAGTTGCATTTTTTAACAAAAAAATTAGGTTCATCACAAAAGAGATGAATTTCAAACTGAGGACGATTTTCATTCAGTTAAGTAAAAAAATGTCTTTCAAAATGTTGAATTTTCAAGCCAAAAAGACGAGCTTTGTACAAAAGTGTTGAATTTTCAGCAAAGAAGATTAATTTTCTTCTAAGAAGTCAAATTTTTAACAAATTACGTAAATTTTCAAGCAAATAGTGAAAAAGAAGGATATAAAAAGAAAAGATTTATTGAAGAAAGAAATTAGTATGTAAACTTATGAAATGGAATGAACAAGAATAGAATGCCAAAGGAACAGGTCAATATCGAGTCGAAAAAGTAGTCAAAGTATGCGCTATGCGCCTAAAAAAGAATTCCGTAGCCTATTAGGACATTAATTTAGTCATACAAATCTTTTTTTTCCAGGTAAAATATTTTTCAAGAAGGTCAAGGTCGTTCTTGAAGTAGCTTTTAACGAGGAATCCAGTGGTGACCTTGAATTTGACATTGAGTTTGACCTTCTAGGTCATTTCAAGGTCAAATTTGTTTTTTAAATTGGGAACCCCCATTTTTGACAACAGCAAACGAAAGAGCGGGAAATTTTGCGTCCAAAAATGTACTAAGGTTATAGGTCAAGGACGACCTTGAATATCAGCTGAAGGTTATTAGGTTTGAGCCAGGTATGAGGCGGGTCCAATCTGTACTGCTGCGGCTCAGGTGTTTACGAAAACCGTCGAGGTCATTATTGCAATAACATTTAACGAGGAATCCAGTAGTGACCCTGAATTTGACCTTGAGCTTGACCTTCATGGTGATGTTCAAGGTCGTCCTTGACCTATAAACTGAGTACATTTTTGGATCCAAAATTTCCCGCTCTTTCGATTGGCGTTGTCAAAAATAGGGGTTCCCAATTTAAAAAACAAAGTTGGCCTTGAAATGACCTTGGACGTTAAGCTCAAGGTCAAATTCAAGGTCACCACTAGATTCCTTGTTAAAAGTTACTCCAAGAATGATCTCGACATTTTTCGTAAACACCTGAGCCACAGCAGTACAGATTGGACCCGCCCCAGGCCTGGGTCAAGCCTAATAACCTTCAGCTGGAGTTCAAGGTCACCCTTGACCCATGACATAAGTACATTTTCAACGTGAAATTTCCCGCTCTTTCGTTTGCCTTTGTCAAAAATAGGGGTTCCCCATTAAAAGAACAAAGTTGACCTTGAAATGAGTTGACCTTGAAACCATGGAGGTGAAGCACAATGCAGATATGTGGGAACTAAACTGCGCTGATCGTTGAGCGAGTGTCAAATTACTTGATCACTCATTACAGCAGTTTTGCATGGAAACTTTTGGCGGTAAATTCAAATTGATTGGTATTTATTTGATTTTTTTCCGAATTGAAATAATTGAATAAGAGGTTTTGTCTCAACAAACACATGAATGATCAAAAAATCACTTGTAGTGACATTTTTTATTTTCTTTGTAAATTTCACTACCTGAAAATAGTTTTAAAATAATTTTTAAGGGAGTATGTGTTTGTAAAAAAATGTTTTCCTATTATTTCAATATTTTGATTCAGAAATAGTAAAGTGTTTTAAAGAAGTTTATAATAATACATAAATATGCTTAAATACAAATATTTTTGCTGTCAAATAATCAAACGATATAATAATACAAGTATACCAAAATAATAAAACACTTTACATTCTGAAATAATTTATTATGGTCTGATTGCCGGTGTTGTGAAAAACCATCTTGCCCAATCCACTTCCAGACGTTCATGGCCTGAAACAAGTTTAATTCTGAATTTCAAATATTTAAAAATATTTTAAGTTCATAACTGAAAAGTTTAGAGAAGTCCCAGCGAAATGTTTTTTAAAGGGATTCGGTGATAATTTAACAAATATTTTTCCAGAGTAAATACAAATTGAAATTTTAATTGAAAATATTTCTCCAAGGATATGCTTTATAAATTGATATTAATATTGCCTTATAAAATTAAGGAAAATAGCCACATTGCATTGATGAATATACAAAAATTTAAAAGAGAATCTATAAGTGGCTTGAAAACTTAGTTCAATATGTAATTGTCTTATTAAAATTAGGTATCTGGCGTTTTCTGGATTTTTTCTTCCGTTTTAAATGAAAATGGAAATTTATATATTGCTGAACAGTTTATCTACAATATTCTATTATACTGGGAGTTTTATTAAAATATATGAGTTTTACAGAAGTTACATTTTTAGAAAAAAAATTGATGACAAACTTTTTTTACAATAATTCGCTAGCATATTTTCAATGAAACTCCAAAAACAGAATTGTAAAAAAATCTTCAAGGGAAAAATAAGTACTGAATGCTAAAAATTGAATCAAAATTACGACCTATAACTGGAGCGAAAGAAAAAACACGAAATTCCAAAAAAATTATTCTAAATTCACAGTTACATATTCAAATATTTTTTTTAAATTAGATTCTCTTTCAAATTTTCTTATGTTTACGATGCGGCTATTTTCCTCAATTTCATCAATCATTTTTAAAATACTTGGAATACACAGGCATTACTGAATTTTCCAAAAGCCTGCACTGGCCCGCATGAGCAAACATAAAAACCTTAGAACACTTTTGAATTGGCTAATATTCTACTGAAAGAATCACTTAATTTTGAATCTTTCTGATTTTATTGCTTAGGAAATTTTCGGAAGAGGTTAAAAGATCATATAATTTAAAACAATCAAAACAAATACATTTTTTGCATGTTCGGCATTTAAAAAATACTTTCTCGATTTGTAAGAAAGGGTTCAACGTAATTTTAGTTATCTCAAGTTCAAAAATGAACACTTTTAGAAATGATTTATAAAATTCAAAAACACATTCTCATACGTAATCGAAACTAATTTGAGAAGAGAGTTATATGCGAACTTTAGGAAAAAATTTCAGGTTCAAATTGTTTATTGGAAGATATATATTTTGAAGCTTTTCAGTGTTCTATGATTTGCTTTCACTTTAGGTGAAGAAGTTGCAATTCTTATTTTATACAAATTCTTTAACAATATTTTACTTTAATATGACTTTTTAATGAAAACATACCAAAGAGAATTTTAGAGAATTTTTCAAGGTATATAATGATCCCTACAACGTTAAGATTCAATCAGAAATGCAACTATTACCTAAAGTGAGAATAAAATCATGAAATTGTAAGTAACTATTGTTAGGGATTCTTCAGTTTTCTTTCCAAATTAAATACAATTTGCAAGGGGAATATTTCCCCTGAATTTGTGAATCCCTTTTAACAATGCTCTTTTTTTTAACTCAAGCAAATCTGCAGTTTTTCAGAGTGATATTCTGAAATCAAAGAAGTAAATAATTTTGTATAACAGTACTTAACAATGTGTTATGAGTTATTTTTAAATAAAAAATTTATGTTTTCAATATTTTTTAATTTACCGATTTACTGATATGGAATCAGGTAGAAGTTTAACGAAGTTGAGTTCTGAATTTTGGGATCTTCGGAGTCGACTTAAAAAAAATGTATTTTCCAGTCTTGCATTCTTCTCTGCTAGTTTCTTATCGTCTCTTCAACAAGCATATTCTGATTCATCAGCTACGAGACTTGTATCTAAAAAATGTTAAACATTACAAAATATTTCAGGTTATATTAAATGTAGCTTAGATAAACATCGATAACCGACCAACCTATAAATTATACAAGAAAGGGAATTGAATAATACGTTCCTATTTACAATGGATGACAGCTTTAGAGCGTGGAAAGCAGCATTATATTACCAGTACCGAACAAACGTAACTTGAGCAAAAAACGTTCTCTGGATGAACGAAATATACATTCTTTCGGAGAGGCACTTTTTATAAAATACTTTAAAAAGGTTTGACAGATAGGTTAACAACGTCAACAACATTTTCGCTGTGATAAAAAAATTCAAATAGAGAGAAAAACAAAACTACGATGATCGTTGAGAAACTATATGAAAATTGTATACAGTTCCTCAATTGATTCCTCATTAAATACCGGAAGAAATTTAACAAAAAATATGTTGCTCATATTTAATTTATTATAAATGCAAATCACAGGTTAATCCAGACATGACAAGAAACTGAAAAAACAAAACCGACAAATGTACTGCCGAAGCGTTTTGAGTAGTAGAATAAGATTTCTACCTAGTGATAATTTCGAGTCGCGAGGCAGAATTCCACGTATTTTGAAGCAGCATTCTTGAAGCGAGAAGGACGATCTGACATGTCAGAGAATGTTGATCGATTGCGTGGGTATTTGAAAAAAATGCTGCACAGTGCTCAAAATCAAGAATTCACTATTTATAATCCTTCACAGGGGAATGTGCTGTTTCTACAAAAATATATTGCACACAGAATATGTTGTACATAAAGTATGACGATTAGATTTCTTCTGCACAAAATATTTTCTACACAGAATATATCATACACATTAATTTATGCGATTTGTTTATAAGAATTGAATTTTTCATAAAATGCCAATGTACTGCTCCGTGATATCACTGGAAAAGCAATTGAAACAAATTTCCAAAGAAAGTACCACAAACTTTCAAAAATTGCTTAAACTCTGCATTTGCTCATTTTTTTTGGTTATAACAATTAGTAATATAATTCCAATTATTTTTAGAATACTTGTTCACGACTTCAAATTTGATTATAGACAAAAGATTATTATTATTCAAAATTAATACAAATTATTAATTTATTATTATCTCTCAATAAGTATTTTGCGAATCTGCATTCATCGAGTACACAATAACGTCACTCTGACTGGAAATAATAATAAATACGTAAGTGTGCAGAAAATGACAGGTGCTAGTTGAATGGAAATTTATTTCTAATGTTGAGATCAACTATTTTTTATTATATAATATGAACAAAAGCATCGTGTAGCTTACGATATTTTCATCACCCAAAGATATTTTGAAATTAACCGCGCTTTTTCATGGTCTCATATTAACCAATCAGAACGTGAGATGAGAAAATGCCAGCGCCCCCAGTCGTTTGTCTTGTTCAGTGTTGCTCTTTTGGAGGACGCGTGAATAAAAGTGCAAGTGAATAATAGTGCTTTTTTTTATAAAAACCGTATGTAAACCAATATTTTTATAATACTTTCAAGGTCTGTTTTTCGGAAAAGCAGTTCGACACAAGGATGAGAAAAAAAGAATGTATCTAGAATTTCATTCTTACACGATCTCGTCCAAAAATACTAACTACCGCCTTTAGAAACAAAATAAAGCTTTTATTCGCCATTAAAATAAAATTTATATGTTGAACATAAACAAAATGCCTTGTTAATATAATATTGAAGAAAATTTCCCTTTTTAGGTAAATTAGGCATAATTAATGTTGCCTAACTGGGCTCAACTGGATCACCTAATTGCCATAGATACATCTCACCGTTACAAGCCAGACCAGAAAGCAATGTAGAGTGATTGGGGTGCCAAATTTGTGCCTAATTAGTAGTTGGGCAACCTGACTGGAGCCCAGTTTGGCCCTAATCAACTTTTGCACGCTGGCTTTCTGATTGAAAATTCTAATATTTTGTTGAAAATTTAATTATTTTGTTGAAAATTGAACCAATTCGTTAAAGAGTTCACTTTTTTGGTCGAAAATTCAACTATTGGCTGCAAGTTGAACTACTTCGGCAAAAATTAATTTTATTGTTTGGTGATTCAACTATTTTGTCAAAACTTTTTTTTTCTTTTTTTGAAAATTACTTTTTCACCTACTTGATTGAAAGTTGCACTGCTTTGTTGAAAATTAATTTTACTGGTTGAAAATTCCACTGATTGGAGAAAATTCGTATTTTTTGCTTAAAAAAGCGGTTTTGCTGAAAAAAATGGTAGTTTTGGGTTGAAAATTCTAATAATTTTGTAGAAAATTCAACTATTTAATTAGACATCAATTTTTTAATTGAAAATTCATCAGCTTTGTAGATAATCCACCTTTTCGGATATGAAATTCAACAATTTGGTTCAAATTCGTCTATTTTCCTTGAATTCAACTCTTTGTTTTTCTTTTTTTTTTTTAAATATCAACTATAACGTTTTTTTGGTAAGGATTAATAATTTTTGGTTGAATTTAATCGTTTTTGATTTATAATTAGATACTTTTTTGGTTGAGATATCAACTATTACATTTTCTGTTGAGAATTCATTTTGTATGGTTGAAATTAGTTATTTTTCATTTAAATTTCCAATATTTTCTGCTGGAAATATCAACTACAACATTTTGAGTTGAAAATTGATCAAAACGTGAACTCCTTTATTCAAAATTTTTTTTTGTGGGAAATTGATCTTCTTGGTTGAAAATTCAATTATTTTGTCGAGCATTTCTTTTTGGTTGAAAATGATTATTTTTTACCTATAAATCAAATTGTTTCATTCATGATGAAGAACACTTTTTTTTTTATTCGAAAATTTGGCTATTTGGTTGAAAATGGATCATTTTCGGTCGAAAATTCAACTATTCGGTTGAAAATGCGCCTTTGTAGCCTAAAAATTCCTCTATTTTGTTAAAAAGTCCTCTTTTTTGTTAAAAAATTGAGATTTTTTGTTGAACGTTCATCTTTTTGCAGAAACATTCGTCTTTTTCGATTGGAAATTAAACTGTATTCTAAAAAAAACGTCTTTTTGCTTCAAGATTCAACAATGTGGACGAAAATGCAAATATTTTTGATTAAAATGCAATAGACATACAGAAGTACAAAAATGAAAATTGTAAAGAAAATTAAGAAAGTTTAATAGTAAAAAATAAATAAATAAGAAATAAATAGTACTTTGGTAAATTATGGTTGGCCAAATATCGGCCAACGCATAGTGAGACAAATATGGTATTTGGAAAATAGCCGTTTCCAAAATATGATTTTTTCTCTCTAAACAAATTACACAAATGGAATCGAAGTTGATCAGAATGATTGAAGATATATTTAAAGAACATGAACATTTCATTAAACATTTTACTCGATAATTTTTGATATTTAATTTAAACAAATAATAATCGAGTGCATCAGTTGGTGTAGAAAAAAATGATTTTCTACTAAAATCATTCTACTTTATTATTACAATCGCATTGAGTAACCCCTTGAAATGATTCAAATGTTCGAAAATCTAATAAAATCTGTTAAAATCCTTTGAAAATGCCTTGGAATCTTTTAAAATATCCTAGAACCTTACAGATCCCAGAGAATTGTTCAATATCTCGGCGTTCTTAGAAATACTCTGAATTTTTTTAACCTATTGAAAATTATTTAAAATTATTTTAAATATCATAAAATTTTATAAAAATTTTAAAAGGTTGCGAAATAGCTTGAAATATTTTTAAAAAAATTCATTCTTTGAAATCCATAAATTCTTGTGCAGAAATTCTTCGGAATCTATTAAAATATTTAGTTCAATGAAATTCTTCAAGATCCCGATAAATTCATTAAGATACCTTATCAAAGCTTTTCAAATTCCTGAAAAATCCTTTGAAAACTTTAGAAATTTTCTAAAATCTCTTTAATTGGTTTGAAATAGCCTAAAATCTTATAGATTTGACATGAAATCCTTCTAAATCTTCCAAAATTCAAGATAATATGAACTGAAAAAAGATATTTCATTTTGATCTTAAATTCGTTCTTTTTTCTCAATAAATTCAAAATCGACTGGTCCCAGCTTGTTGACTTTCAATTTCATGAGGTAGGAATAGGAAAAAAAATCTAGTTGTTCTTGAATAGTGTGAACAAAAAACTCACTGACTTATATATAAATATGTTACATTTGCATATTTTTTCAAAGATTTGTTTATAACTATGACAGCTCGTAGAAATTCTTGTAAATCCATCGTCAGAAATAGATCGCCTTCAAGACACTTTGAGAAAAAATGGGTGTTTAGTGTCGAGATCTATATCACGAAACGGTTGACACAGACGCGCGAAAGGCACAAAAAGAAAAAAGAAAGAGAAGGGAACCACAATCTGCGAAAGGTGTCACCTACAATTAACATGTCTCGAAGAAAGGTACAAGTGTTTCTATCTTTCCTTTGCAATTAAAATGTATGATAAATTTAGAGATGCTATAAAAATCTTCGGATTTTTTATTATTATTTTGCATACTGGGATAAACATTTAAAAAAAGGATATCTCACTAAAATCATCTACAATGCAAAAGATTCTGACAGATGGAAAGTTATCAGTACAATCAACATAGTTTCTGAAATCAAAGTTTGCCTAGTAATCTCAAAACATATCTAAATTTGTTACATTGTTGCATCAAAAAAATTATCGGAACTTTAAGAATGTATTAACAAGGAAAATGGTAAATGTTGGTAAGACTATTATTATTAAGAAAAATAATTGAAATCTCACTCAGATCAACCGAATGAAAATGTAGGGATACGGTAAAACCCACGAAGTTGAAAATGTGTATTTCCCACAAGAAAAATAATAAGTTGTTGTGAATTATGTACAAAATCGGCAAATTTAAGGCGTTTTGAACTTGTTTTATAGGGTCTCGAATAACCCACAGAAGTGAAAAAGTGGGTTTTGCGAGATTTTGGTCATACTTCTCATTTCTTGCAGTTTCCTTTAGTGAAAATTGACCTCAATACATTCAATATTACTTTATAATGAGGCAGTTTTCAAGTATAAAAATTATATTTATTCAAGAAAATATGAATGTAACAAATTCTCGAAGGCACGTATTAGATTTAAATTTAATGAAAGTTCGTGCTAGAATTATTAATTTCTCACTCATAAAAATTCCCAATAAGCGTATGCTGATGAAAGTAATGAGCTTAAGAAATGAGTGGAGAATGTACGAAAAACAATTGAAAGCTCTCATCTTCTCTCTGAAACATTCATCCAGTTTTATCCAAATGTTAATTTATACTTTAAATGTTTGACCTGTTCCAAAGTTTGACTAATTTTTGAATAAATCTGTGTGGATGCCACACTTTCCATAAGCAACCAATTCTCTTACCTGGAGGTATTTATATAAATTAATTGAAACGATAAACCAATATGAAAAGTGACAAATTAAGTGCAAAAGGAATAGAGTGTAAACAGGTGTAATCACAATATGCTTCAGTGTGGCATTATTTTGGAATATGATTTCCTTTATGATAATTCCTATCGATTATCATTATCTCTTAGATGGACGAATCAGGAAAGATTTTCTTATTTTATTCTAGACATCTCAAATTTGAATCTCAGCGTCACATCGTGCCACACATCAACGGTTTTGATCTACTTATCGAGGTGTAAGCTATCTTCATGACCAATCCAATTAAATAATTCTGTTGATGATTATTCGACTCGCTAAAATTTGAGTACAGCATTGACCGAGAATCAAGCCTTGGTGAACATTTAGGGATCAAAACAATCAGCGGCTTAACGTTCGACCGGGAAATGAGGAAGGTAAGGTAATGAATAATCTAGAAGATGTTCTCAAAACCCTAAAGATTGACGTAAAATTGCCCAAATTTTAAAATGATTTAGGGAAAATCTGAACGCATTTTTAGAATTTTTAGCAAAATATTGTATTTTAAAACGAATCCCAGAGGAACAAAAGTTACTCCTTGTTAAAAACGCTCTTGAAGCTCGAGCTTGAACATGCTTCGAAATCCATCGCGAAACTTCTAATAATTATTCCGATTTTATGCAGACATTTTTCAATGAATTCTACTCTTTTCCAATCGGAGTTAAAATGAAATCAAAATGGTCAGCAAAACGTTTTGATCCGAGTGCAGGCAATTTGCAAGTTTTCTTTGTTTCTCGCTACAAAGAAACTCAATATTTCTTACCAGTTTTGGAACATTGCGAAATAAATTACAGCATTATACAACAACAGCGGCAAAAAAATCAGAATCGAGATCCGAATAACAATCAAAGAGATTACCAGGGAAATGAAGATTATGAAGATAATGAAGATTTTAAATCAAAACTGCGTGGATTACAAGCTAATATTGAAAAGCCTAATCAATTATCTACCAATTATAACAAAGTGCAAATTGAAATGGAAACGACCAATTAAGCAGTTTTAACTTTGTCCAGATCTGACGGCCCGTCAGGGGACTTGTCAATTCTTCAAATATCTAAAAGAAGATGGGATTGATTCTGAAAAATGACCTGGATATTACAAAATTAAGAAAGGCCTCAGTTTATTGGTGTCAATCTTTAGTTTCCCAATTCAAATACTTATTGACATGGGTAGTCAAATTACTTACATCTGAGAACAATTTCATAAATAATATTGAGTTATGGAAAAGTGCTAGAATTGCCGGTTTCGAATGTTTTACTTGTCGCAGCTGCAGGAAATAAAATGATTAGAATGAATAAACTAGTTTTTCCAAAAATAAGAATAGCCAATTATAAAAAGTTAGCACCATTTCTAGTTGTTTCTCGTTTATCAAATGAATGATTTTAAGGAATGTTTGGCCTTTTAATAACCGTGTGATAATTATTAGACTTCAATAAGAAACGTGTTGTAGAAGGATATAGCGTTCCTAGGGAGCTGGCATTGTACGGTCGCGCATCGTTTGACACAGTCTTGTCATCACGAAGAGATGATTATACATGTACACAGATAATAACTGTTCCGAAGTTTATTACCTATCCATCAATTCTTATCGATCGTCAGGGGGATTATAATGATGTTCTAGTCGCTTTTCCTTATAACCACGAAATCTAACTACAGAGGGAAAGCATTAATCTATGTAATAAAATATTCGTTAATAAATGTGATGGAATTGTTGATCAACAATATGATGATTTGAATTTTCGTGGCGATTTACCTTGAAATTGACTCGGTTGTTCTGGATAAACAGAATGACGATTCAATCAAAAATACTGTTGACAATATTTGTGCAAATTATTTTCCCCTTGAAGATAGTAATGATGCTTATGACGTATTTCGTACGAAAGATTTACATGTAATATCGTCCTCATTTTTATATAACCAAATTTCTGAAAATAACGATTCATTATCAATTTCTTCAGCTTTTGATGTTTATAATACAGTTGGTCATAAGAGCAATAGCACACATTATGCCGAAATTTCATGGTGTAAAGTATATTTAAAAAACTGACTTGGCCAATGGATACTGGCAGATTCCATTGCATAAGGCATCTCGTCAATATAACGCATTTGTGCAGAATTCAGAAGTGTATCAATTCTGACGAATACCTTTTGGTATAAAATCTGTAGGTTTGGGTTTTATTAGAGCTCTTAATTTTGCCTTAAGGAATCAGTTCGATAGTTGCCTCACAGCTTTATGTGGATAATTTGATTGTTACCACAGATGGCAACTTCTACGGTCATCTGAATAATATCTGCACTATTTATTCCGTATTGCACAATCAGAACTTCACGCCAAGACAAGATAAGTCTTTATTTCTCCGATAATCAGTATATTTTCTAGGATATGAATTATCACTTCAAAGAATTAAAGCCAATCAAGACAAATAAGAAATCGTTCGAAATTTCGCTGAACCAGAAAACCGAAAGCAATTACAAAGATTTTTGGGAAAATCTAATTACTGCAGACAATTTGTCCCACACTATTCAAATCATATTGAATCGTTTCTAAGTATTTTAAAGGAATTGATTGCATGGATATGGACTGAAAAACACAGATAGAGTTACGCAAAGTTAAAAAATAATTTAGCCAACAATGTAATGCTTAAACATTACCACCCAAATTCTAAGTTCAAATTATAAACCGATGCCTTGAATATGGGAATAAGTGGGATTTTATATCAAACTGATGAAAAAGGTGGTCATTATATCGTTACGTCGGTGGGTCGCTGTCTGAATGGAGCAAACACTCTATTCAACAACGGAACTAAAATTGCTCGGGAAAATTTATTCTATCACTATGTCTCGAAAATGTGTAAATTTTGAAAACCTGGGTAAAAGTCATAAATGTGGAGTCATTTTGGAATATGATTTCCTTCATGATGATTTCTACCGATTATTATTATCTCTGAAGAGGAAGGATCTCCAATTTGAATCCCAGGGTCATGCCACACCTCGATGGTTTTGCTCTACTTATCGAGGCGCAAGCTATTTTCATGACGAATCGAAACCAACGAATCGTCGATATTAACACCTTTTTTGTATAAAATGGATTTTTAAATTTACTTGCATTTTTCTGATTATATGGAATTTTTGTCTCGAAATTGGATGGATGATTTCCTCTGCATTTCTAAGTTTGTTTATTTTTTCAAGGAATTTCAATTAATATATTTTATTCTACTCTGTGACCAAATTTTCCCCGTTATCTGCTGATCTCCGCTTCCATTATTCTGTCATAAATTAAAATTTTTTAGCATGAGTTACCAATTTTTCGGTCACTAATTTCTTCATCCAATCGAATTGTAAATATTTTAGAATGAAGACTTGCTACAATACTGATAATCAGATGTTCCAACAATGTTTGCACCAATTTATTATTGTTCATAACTATCTTCTCCCAGAGTAATGATAGAAAATTGCTGTTTTTTCTGAAGTTCCCAAACATTTTTTCCACTTTTTAGTTACAATTACGTAATAATTAATGCAAGTTAACAAAATATATTCTGAAAAATATGTATGTATGTATGTATGTATGTATATTTAATCTCTCCCTTTTACGGGTTTGAGGGCCTCCGCTCCCTGTACATATCTTTACATTTCATCCTTAGTCTAACTTAATTCTGAAAAATATGTATTATTGTCTATAACTATCTTTTCTCACAGAATTGTTAGAAAGTTGCTGTTTTTTCTCAAATTTCAAACTTTTCTTCGGATTTTCAATTATGAGCAAATAATAAATGAACATCAAATAGAATCATTTTTTGATAGTATGACAATTTTTCTAATTGAAGTACTTTCACTATTTTGCTAATTTAAAAAAAAAATTAATTCAGAGAAAGAGGCTATCTTATAATAGAGATAAAAACAAAGGATAAAATAATTAGGATTAGTTCAATAGAATGGCTCAGTGAATAACCTGTGAAAATTTTGTTATGAATTACGATTTAATGTTTATTGCAGTGCCTGAAATAAAAATGTGAAAATGCAGAGACTTAACTGTCAGCCCCACCTCCTTCCTTATTCCCTGCAGAAAACAAGGTATCATCGATGGTAATATACACATATAAATTAGTTGAAAATTTTCCAATCAAACATCAATTGTTATAAAATCTAGAGTGTAATAAAAGGTAACTGTATAATTTTTAAGTTTTTATTTCAAGAAAAAATATACACAAAAGAAAGAGATTTTTTGAAAAAATGATTCTCTGATGTCTATCTATTATTTTGCTAATAATAATATATATTATAAATGGCAATACATTTTCCAAAAAATTATGTTTGTTAACTTAGATTAATTGTCACTTCATTGTGAGTGAAAAGTTTAAGCATATGAAGTTGAAATATTTCAATAAAACCGCAACTTTCTAGCATTACTCTAAGGAAAATAATTATGAATAACAACGAATTTTTCAAACAATATTGCAGAATATCTAAATATCCGCAGGAAGTAATATTTGATATATTTCAAATAATTCTCATAGGGATGAGATTTGATAAGTAATTGTTTATTTATATTACATGGCTAATTTTGAAGAGAAATGTTGAGGCAAAATTCTAGACGCTTGATATTGACGATTCTGTCCAAAATGTATAAAAATGTATTTTTTCATTGTGGAAAATACGTATTAAATTTCATAGGGTTCATAATTTAATATATGCGTTTTCAAAACATTGAGAGAATTAAAAAAACGAAATCTATGACAAAGGTAAAACTCACATAGAGGACCTTCAAATCATATTCGATTTTGAATTTTTTTTTTGCAAGATTTGAATTATTAGTAATTTTAACAAAAGTGTACCTTGAGTGTCTTATAATTAGCTTATACATACGAAAAATAAATTGTTTGATGGAGTTTACTGTATTCTGGGTTACCTCTCTACTTGAATTTCATCAAAGTTAGAATCATGAATTCAAATTGCTTCATTTGTATTTAACGAGAGTACCTTCTCAACAAAGAGATTTGATGTTCTTTGTAGTTGGAAGCTGATATAAAAGGTATAATAATGATGTAAAGGAAACTTCATAACAAACCCTCACATCTCTATTGCAGAATGATTATACGAAGAAAGGAAGTAGGTCAAAAGTAATAACAATGTAAAAGATGATAAAAGAAGATATTCTATTTTTTCTCTTTAACTAGTAATAACTTTCACATGAATGAGAAAACACATAGGTCCTTCAAATAGGAAAATATTTTATAAGATAATTTGCGAATATTTTAGGTAGAAGAAAATAAATAATTCTTACATTTGCAGAGCATCTACCAGACAGATGATTTCAAATTTTCGGCCATTTCTCGGCTTTCTCCCAGTCAATTTTTCATCTTCTGGTAATTATTCTTCTTTTTGAGATTTCCATGTCCTAACTTGGAATTCTAATTCTTCTAAACAATTACCAATAACTTCCCAGAATTATGGTTTTCCTCGAAAATTTGCTGTTTCAAGTCAGAATTATACTTTTTTATACATCATTCTACGGAAAATTTCTTGTTTAAACTCAGAAATATAATAGTTCTTTCAAAAAATTCCAACCTTTTTCATTTTTCGTTCCGTGATGGGATAAACAGAGAGAAATAGAATAATTAAATACATACTATTAAATAAATTACTGAAGCTTCACTAGAAAGAATTGGATAAGTAAATTTTTAAAATACATTCATCCTCTATCACAAATTGAAGGAAGCCTCATAAATTTCGCTTATCGTAACATAAAAATCTGGTTCAATATAGTCCAGTATCCAAATTATCTTTTTATATCAATGCATTATTATAATTTATAGATTGCCATTAATATCATCATTCGATTAGCTGATTATTTATCTAATTGGTATTTTTTAGGCCAACACATTATTGTATTGCTTCCTCATAGAGGGAGGTTTGTAGTGACCTAAATTTCCAAATATACTTTTTTTGACATATTTTAATATAATTCGACCCAGGAGCTCGAAAATAATTTTTTTTTTAATGTCCGTGTGTGTATGGGTGCGTAACTTTTTTCAGTTTATCGTATCTCGGAAAGTAAAAGAGCTACGCTCATGAAATTTGGAACAAGTGTAGCCCCGACTGATATCCAGGTCTGATAGGATTTTGAGCTAGATCGGCCATTTAGGATTTTTTTTCTTGCGTTCAGAAATTTATAAGGAAAAATGTTGTCTTGTTTATATGAGAAAAACTTTTTTGATATTCAAAATACAACAATATGATATCTATCGTATTTGTTCGCGTCTCTGAGACTCATCGAACGATCTATTGTTGGAACTTTTATGACCTACCAGTACCGATTTATAAAGTTTAAAAAAATGGTTTATTCTGTTTATATGGGAAACACTTTCTTGATATTCAAAACACGATAATATTGCATGTACAGTATTTGTTTGCGTCCTTGAGATGCATCGATTGACCTATCGATGAACCTTTCATGACGCATCAGTACCGATTTACGAAGTTTCGACAAATGGCTTATTCTATTTATATGGAAAAAACTTGTTTGATATTCAGAACACGACAATATTACATCGAGAGTATTTGTTTGCGTCCTTGAGACGCATCAATTGACCTGTTGATAAACTTTTTATGATCCACTAGTACAAATTTATTAAGTTTCAAAGAATGGTTTATTCTGTTTATATGAGAAAAACTTTTCTGATATTCAAAATATGACAATATTCGAACAATAGTTTGAATCCTTGAGACGCATCGATTGGCCTATTGATGAACCTTTTATGACCCACCAGCACCGATTTATCAAGTGTCAAAAAATGTTTTATTCTGTTTATAAAAGAACAACTTTTTTGATATTGGAAATACGACAGTATTACATGTGGGCTATTTGTTTTCGTCCTGGAGACGCATCAGTTGACCTATTTGTGGAACTTCCATGACCGAACATTGCCGATTTATGAAGTTTGATCAAAATTTGTGTATTCTGTTTATATGAGAAAAACTTCGTTCATCAGATGAATACTATAGTACTATATCTGACATGTTTTTTGGCGTCTTTGAGACTCGTCGAATATCCTATTGATGAACCTTCTATAACTTCTTATGATCTAGCAATACCGATATATAAATTAAAAAAATATGTTGTTAATCTTTTTGATATGAGGGAAATTTTTTTAGTATTGGGAATATAACTATAATGTATAATATATATTTGTTCGCGTCTTTGAGACGCATCGATTGCCAAAATTATGATCTTTCCATGATGCACTATAACTTACTAATATCGTTTTTAAATTTTCTAACAAAATTAGTTTCCTTGTTTATGAAAGGATTTTTCTTATATTGGGAATATAACAGTTCTGAATTTGATGTGATTGTTAGCGTCTTCGAGACGCGTGGATTGATATTTTGACGAACTCTCGAAGACCATAAGTGAGTAATCTATAGCTGCTGAGAAAGTTTTAAGAAAAGTTACATTATTCATATGAGGTTTCAATTTGAATATAAGACTAAGGTAGGTTAAAAATATTTTCATTGTAAGAGAACACATGAATTGACATTTTGGTCGGCCCTCTGATTTTCTGAAAATAAAATTTCCAGAAAGACAGAAAAATAAGCTTGAAAAATATTGGAAGTGTCCCTTTTTTTTATTGTTAGAGGAAACCTCCCTTCATGAGGAAGCAAATACATTTGATAATTATGAGAAGGCAAAATTATCATAAAATAAGCACAAATGAATACACCGATAGTGAATACGTCGTTCATCATCTTCACGAATATATTTTCCAGCTTTTATTATATCTTTAGCACTTTTATGAAGACAACATACATGCTCGCGTTTTTAGCATGTTTCCTGAAACAAAGAAAAATACTGTCTTCAAATTCTTCAAATGGTTGTCTTCAATCTACGATTTAATTTCCCTCAAGTTGAAACTTCGTGAAACCACGACCTTTACCTGCTATAGTTCTTACTGATGATCTGGAAAATATACTTGTAAACTGGGTTTCAGACTGCTATCGAAAAATTTTTCCTGAAAGGAAAGAGGAATTGCAGTTTTTGTCAAACAGTTTTTAGATAATTGTCCGAGAAAGAATTCGTTTAACACTGTAAAAAAAAGTATCATATCAAGGCCAGTTTTCGGTACTGAAATAGTCCTCGAAAAATATAGTTTCGGGCGGCTCCATTTTAATGCCACTTTATTTTGATCAAAACAGGACTGAAGTGAGATCAAATTTCAATGACGTTACGTAGCACATGGATGGAAACGTCAAACGTCCGTGAACTGTCACTGTGCTTCGTTCGTGTTGTTTCGATGGTTATATGGATTTATGGCAAAAAGCTTTGATTTAGAAAAATTTTACGGTCAAAGCTGACCATTTCGTTCACACTAAGCATTTTTTGAAAGAAGACATTCTCCAGGAGAAAATCCTGAAAGGACCCGATGGCGCTATTTTGAGAAAGGTAAGTAATTTGTATTTACTGTAAAACTAAAATCAAAATTAAAAAATAAAACAAAAGTCAATTCATTCTTTTCCAGTGAACTGTATTTATAAGGTATTTTCACTTAGTAATCGTTCAAAGAAGTAACATTAATTTAAGATTTTGGTCGCATGAATTGTTAAAGGAGAAAAATTGAGGTTAGTATCATACATTTTCTAGCCCTCTAATTTAATCCTGAAATTAACGTCACTTTTTCTGTATCCTACTCAAATAAGACATTGACTAAATTAACTTGGCACATATTTTCTATTCCGAAAATTACTAAAAATATGAATAAATTGTGTTTGTTGTTGCACGTGCTGACGGGAAAACGAACCGAATTTTTTTTTGAATGAGTAGTAAGTGAAAATACCTAATAATACAGTTTATTGAATAAAAAAATGTACTTTGGTTTTATTTGTAACTTTTCATTTCGATTTTACAGTAAATATATAATCATTTAACTTTAACAAAATAGTGCCATCGGATGCTTTTAGGATTTTCTCGTGGAGAATGTCTTCCTTTAAAAAATATTTACTATAAACGGACTGGCCAGCTTTCAAAGTGAAATGTTTCAGAATTAAAGCTTTTTGCCATAAAGCTTTAATAGCTGGGTCTTTCAAGACGCTGGAAAAATTAATTTTTTTCATATTCGGGATCTTCGGGTTCTCCGAATTCACTTTTGTAACTCGACTTGCACCTCGGAAAGATACACATCGCCATAATTATTTCGGTAAACATGAAAACACTTGTGGAAAACTCCACCAGGCCATTTTCACAATCATTGTTTAATGTACATATTACATTACAGGTCAAATTTGGCCAAAAATTAAAAAAGAGGAACTGCGTTGATTGCAAATCCGCACTATTTTATTCTGCAAGCGACGAAAGTGTAGGTCAAATCCAAACTAATCATCCAGTGGCAAAATTAATCACGTTAGATCAAAATTACAATCTCCAGTACCCGAATTTTAAACTCCTTGATTTTATAAAATCAATCGAAAACTCATTTTCTCTGCATTGCAAGCAAAGTCATGTTTTTTACTTCGTCTTGAATGATTTGTCTAAACTTAAGTTTTACTTTTCTTGTGCAGAACACGGGAAAGAAGTTTTGGTCTACACTATTCATTTATACTTGCAGAATAGAATGCGACATTTTTCTAAAATTTCTTTAACTGATTCCAAAAGAGGCTAATATACAGAAGAATAAATTACCGATATTAGCTGAAACCTAATTCTAATTCGTAATTTATTAAAGACTTCGAAAAATAACTTTCGATTAACTTGAGTGTTGCCAAGGATGAAAATCTTCGTTAACGGTCTTCCTTTAAGAGTGGCTGTTTATTAAGACACGCCTGGAAAGTTGGATTCTTTGAAATAGAAAAAATGTGTAATGTACATCAAACAGGTTTAACTTCCTCAAGCTATTAAAATTTCCAAATCAAACTAACTCCTTTTTTTCTAAAAAAAAATGACTCCAAAACTCAAGTCTAATATTTGAAATTCGACTTATTCGAACAAGTCGGATTTCGAAGATTCGTCTTGAATTTTGATTCCATTTTTTACAATAAAAAAGTTATTTGGATTTTAAAAATTGTAATAATTGAAGAAAATGAAGGCGGTTCGATGTACAGTTAAATTTGTTCCTATTTCGAAAAAACCAATATTCTAAGCGTTCTTGAATGTGTATTAAAAATTCGAATAAGCGAATGCACGGCTCTAATAAAAATGCTAAAATATTTCAGCTTGGTTAAAAAGTCTATTTGATTTTACATATTTGACATTTAAGATTTTGTTATTTGTAATAGAAAATATTTTATAATGTATCATATTTCTTGTTTGTAATATAAAGATATAATAATTATATTATATGGGTTATTCTCCACGCAGAGGGCACTATCGAAAAAACTAAATTGAAAAAAAAGCATTTTTTCAGACCTTATCTTATATTCATATAACTAAATATTTATTATATTTATTAGCATTTAATAACTAAATATTTATTCACCAGTTTCCTCTTTTTCAAATTATGCTACCTTTCTTCCACTTTCTATTTTCTCTATCACATTTCAAAAGTAGAAGAAAATTTAAACAATGAAGAATTCTCATAAGCATGAAGTTGAAAGCAATTAAAACAATACTCCGTGTGCATCATTTTAGTTCTCTAGTCATGGAGAATAGACATAAGGAGACCAAAGTAGTGTAACCGAAAATGAGCAAATTTTTGTTGTATGATAATGTTTACAATACTTCCCGTTCCCGTGCCAGGCGCTAGTGTCGCACGCGTATTGAGCGGCGGCTGTTTTTGTTTTGTTGACATTGACATTCTGAATTATTCACGATTGTAATATGTGATTTACAGAGGTAAATTGCCATTGACATAAAACAACAGTTGAATAATTTAAATAATTTTATCCACCGCGAAACATCTTTTTTTGAAGTGTGTGTGTGTGTAACTGTAGAGATCCTGCAATGGACGAGATAGGTACTTTTGAATTATTGCGCTAACGAATTAATATAATCTTTGCGTTATAAACATTTAAATAGAGAATAATTGAGATTTTGATTTCAACGTGAAAGTCAGGATTATTGTATTTCATAAATATTGAATTTTTCGTTAGTTTAAAATGCACCAAAGGTGTTCTTTTGAATACATGACTTAACAAATTGTTTAAATGATTTAGGAATGTTGTATTTATGCTTGAGCCTTGAGGTTATATTTACACGGACCATGACGGCGGCCATCTTTACGCGTACCACACTAGCGCCGCGCTCGAGAAGATCGAGCATTTCGATGCGTTATTGTACTTTCGACAGAAAAATGCTCGTTTTTGGTGAAGTCAATGTACAGGACTTTGGTCTCCTTATGTCTATTCTCCATGTCTCTAGTATACATAGCATTCTGCAATCTGAAGTTAGCAAAGTAAAATAGTACAAACGATGGCATCAAAACGAGACGATTTGGTATTATAACAGGACGCTAAAAAAGTGATGCTCAATTCAAATGAAACCATAGTTTTTACAGTGAGGAATAACTGTTCAGGTAGAGCATGGTATGATGCCTTTTTTGAACAACATCCAATATTGAGAAAAAGAAAATACCTTGAGGAGTTCCATCTGCTAGTGCAGCAGTGTCACCAGAGAATATTTTAAAGTGGTTCGAAGACACTGCTTCTTATTTCGCAGAATAAAACTTCTTACATGTTCCAATAGATCGTAGACAAGTTCTGAGCGTCGACGAAACTTATTTTTCATCGTGCCTCACTAAAAAAATTGTTTTAATTTATATTATGTAGAAAGTGGAAACAGAAAGTCAAATATTACCCCACTTATGATATTTTCTGCTGCTGAAGATGTAACTCCGCCACAAATAGTTTTTCCGTACCAAGGTCTGCCTTCAGTTGTTGCGAAACCATTTTCTAAAGATTGGGGTATCAGTACAAGTGAAAATGGCTGGATAAAATCAGAAATAATGTAAGATTATTTGGAATGTCTTTCATACATCTCTGGTGGAAAATAACGTGTCGTTTCCAGCGATTTTGTTTTTGAACGGTCATTATACGCATTAAATATACCTTTTGAGTGTATTCTGTTTAAAAATGGGGAATTGTGCTTATTTTCTTATACCCAAATCCAACCCGATGATGTCCTCCTGCAGATGTTGTAGCTTGTTCTAAGTCTCTAAAATTATTTTTCTTGCAATGCGTTTCAAAATGGAGATAATAGCATCCTTCAACTGCTTTACCCATGACAAAATTTGCTTCAATTTTGAAGGATGCAGTCGCAAAATATCCAGTACGCCGGAAACAATAACTAATGGCTTCAGAGTATGCAATTTTTGTCCCTGGCATCCGGATGTCGTCCACTATTCAAAGTGTCTGGGAAAGAATACGGTGGCAAAAGAGTGCCTGAAATCCCCAAGATCAGCAAGTCTTCCGCTTCGCATCTTTGAGCATCTAGTTGGTGAAGGTTTTATTCAAGAATTCGAATCTGTCAATGACAAATCTGTAAAATCTGATCGATTTTAAATTCTCTACTCAATTTGCCAAAAGTATCAAAGAATATATATTGAACAACATGGTAGAAGAAAAGCGAAAGTTGTTTGCATAATCGGAACAAATGTACCGTAGTTTCAGATAGCAATTTGAATATCATGAACATTGATGAAATAGACTTAAATAACCTGAAATTCGTTGATCTCTTTGATGGCCCTGATATTTTCCAGACAGAAATGCATTTTTTGTTCGTATAGCAGAAGAATCTAAAGTTTCCGTACCTACCATCTTAATCGTAGGGAAAATTTGACGTATGGAACAGAACGGTTGAATTTTGAACTAAAAAATATCAATTTTCAAATAGCTAAAGCTTAAACTAAAAAATATATGCTTCCAACCAAAAACGGAATAGTTACATTTTCAGTTGGAAAAATTAATTTTTCACCAAAAAAGAAACAAATTTATTTTTAAAACAAATTTGAGTTAAGTTACAACAAAGTAGTTTTATTATCAACTGAAATTATGAATTTTTAACTGGAATACTTGAATTTTCAACCAAAAAGGTAAATTTTATACCAAAAAGAAGATTGTTTAACAAAATACATACATATTCACGGAAATATTTGGATTATAAACTACAAAATGACAAACTTTCAATCGAATAGTTGAATTTTAAACTAAAAAAGATCAAGTTCCAACCAAAAATGAAATAGTTGAATTTTAACCAAAAAAGATGATTTTTAAACTGAAATGATCAATCTTAACTAGAATAGTTGATTTTTCAACCAAAAAGATGAATTTTCAACTATGAAGAATAATTTTCACCTAAAAAGGTTAATTTTTGAAAAAATACTCAAATTTTCAATTGAAAAGATGAATTGTCAACTAGCAATTGAATATTGGAATTTTCAGATGAAAATTAAGGTTAAACGAAAGAAATTAGCTTTAAACTGGAAGGACGTAAATCTCTATTCGAATAGTTGTATTTTTCGGTCAAAAAACATTTGCAACAAAGATAAAACTAACTGTCAAAAAATAGTTACATTTTCAAACAAAGTGTTAAATTTGCAACTAAAATTAAGAATCTTTAACTGGAATAGTTGAATTTGAAACAAAAAACATGAATTTTCAATTAAAATGATGATTCTTTAACTAGAATCATCAAATTTTCAACAAAAAGATTAATTTTAAACTCAGAAAATGAATTTCTGCCAAAAAAGTCAAAATTTTCAACAAGGAATGATAATTTTTCAACCAAATATTGAATAGTTACATTGATTTTTTTGCAAAAGAGTAACTCTTAACCAAGAAATTAAATCTTCATTCAAAAAAGATGAATACGGGATAAAAATGTAGTAGTTGATATTTCAACCAAAAATGATTCGAAGTTTCAATTAAAAACGATGGAATTCAACTAAAAAGAACGAATTCCCAACAAAATACATGAATTTTCAACCAGATACTTGAATTTTCATGTGAAACTGATTAATTTTCAACCAAAAACAAAATAGTTGAAATTTCAGTTTAAGAAAATGATTTCAAACAAAAAAATGAATTTTCAACAAAATTGTTGATACAGGAATATAAAGCTTCTTCTGTATATGACAAATAACTGTTACTCAATTTAATATTTCAATTTTTAAAAACATTTGGGAAGCCTTTGAAAAAATTTTCTAACTTAGAAAAAAATCCCTGACTTTTCCAGGTTTTTCCAGGTATATGAAAATTCCCTGAGAATTCGAAATTTTCCAGGTTTTCCAGGTAGGGTAGACACCCTGTAACATCTCTGGCATGGAGACATGAAGAATCAGGGAAAATTCAAAAGAACAAAAATAGGTTAACAATAAGGCAGTTAAGAAGCAAAAGAGGAAATGGCGAGAACAAATGTTAGAAAATGCCAAAGAAGATGCCAAGAATTGTATTTTTATGCTAAAGAGCTCATTTCAATTGACTCTACAGTTCCTGATGAATATTAAGGTGGATTAGGCCCTGCATTCGTTTCCCTGTCAAGTTTTCACTCTATATGTATATCATTATGACATTTATCACACATAAAATTTTTGACAAAAATTTCTTTGAAGCCTGAAGTTCACCTCAACCTGTTAATAATTTACTGTATGTATTACTATGTGATTCAGCATTAGTGGCGGGAGAGAATTGAAATCGAAATTGTTGAGAAAAATGGCATTACCCAGGATCATAAATTTGGTTTTGGTGGCATTTATCTTTAACTTATTTTCATCAACCCATAAGATAAGCTGGACGATTACCTCATTCATTAGTGGAAAATACTCTCTAAATATGAATTAGTGAAAATTTCACTAGTTGAATTAGTAAATGTATGGTTCACTAACCAAGTAGTAATATTTTGATGTTTTACATTTGAAATAGTAAATATTTTACTAATAAATTAGTAAAAGTTTTACTAATCTCAATTAGTAAACATGGTTCACTATTATTTAGTAGCTTCGCTTCACTAATTCATTAGTAACTTAGCGCGACCACTAACGAATTAGTGAACTGCAACGATTTTGACCAATCTGAAGTCATATCCTCATATGACATTGCGTAATTGTAAAATTGACATTGACATTGTAAAATATAACAATTTATCTAATTATTTAAGAAGGGTTGAAATACAGGTTGGAAAGACTATTTTTAAATTTGTAAAATTCCTGGTCCAAAATAAATGCACTGTTATTTCCCGGTTTTTCCCGGTCTCATGAGATTCCCGGTCCAGCGGTCACCCTGAAATTATCATATTATTGTTCTATTTAACTATGGCCAGTAGACAAAAAGGAACTCAAGATCAATTTATTCATTTATTATCGCCAACGGCCATACCACACTGAAAAAACCAGTTCTCGTCAGATCACTGAAGTTAAGCAGTGTTGGGCGCGGTTAGTACTTGGATGGGGTGACCATTCGGGAATACTACTGCGTGTTGTTTTATAATCTCCTTTCAATTTATATTTATTTTGAAAAAATTAATTTTTTCACTGAACAATTAGTGCATTTTTACTGTATAATTAGTGACTTTTCACTCTTCAATTAGTACACACTGCAATGACAGGGATTACTATTTGCTTAGTGGAATTTCACTAATTTCACAAGTGGACAATTTCCACTAATCAAATTAGTAGTTTTCTACTAGTCGTGAGTGGCCGACTTCTCTCTAATTGAATTAGTGAAATTTCACTAATTCAGATTTAGAGAGTACCTGAAATAATTCAGTTGGAAAGCAATGAATATAGACTTGTAGATCATCAGCATATACAACACATTATACTTCATACAGAAAAAGTTTTGGATTAGTAAGGAAGTTAGGAATAATAGGGGTCTTGTACCCTTAGGGATTCCTGAATTCACTGGAAGCCAGTTTGATCTTTCAGTGTTATCAGGATTTATAACAGCGTATTGTCTATTTGAAACACAGGAATTGAACAAAGTGCTGCATCGGATCAACCAATTTCCTTTAACTTTCGAGGAAGAATGTCATGAATTACTAAGATAAGTACTTTACTCAAGTCGAAGAAGTCCATCAAGGTTATTTTACGAGAATCAATAGCTTGTTTAATGTCAGTTTTTATTTTGAGTGATGTCGTTTTAGTGCCATGACCTTTTCTAAAGACTGTGTATTATACAACGAGAAGATTATCAGTCTCGAAAAAAAATGAAAAACTACTTGTGTACTATTTTTTCGGAAACTCTTTTTAAAAACGCACATGGCAAGGAGACAGATCTATCATTGCTAGGAGGAACTGGATTTTTCATTTTAGGTACATGTCGGATGATTGTTCTCTTCTAGGATCGGGGAAAATAGAGAATGTTAGTGATAGATTGAAGATCTGAATAAGGTGAAGAATAACACCTTAAAACGTCTCTAAAAGTAACCAATTGGAAGTCCATCTGCAACTTTAAAGTCGTTTTCGCATGATCGGATTGCCTTGCGTACATCAAAAGGTGTCACATCAGAAAAAGTAAGCAGTGAAGTCGTATTTATCCACCAGATAAGATCCACAAAATGTAGTGGAAAAAACAATAAGCTAATAGAATAAATAAGAAATAATAAAGTATTTTTGAATCACAAGCAACTCCTAACATCCGACTGTTTAAATTATAATAAATGACGATTAAGATTTCGTCGATAGAGAGAAATCTTTCCCTCTTTTGGGGGATTTTTGTTGCAGATGACAGGAGAGTATAGCTAGTGATCCGTGAAATGTACCAGGGCGGGTATGTCAGAATCTTGAAGGTTCTGTCAGTAAAAGGAAACCCCTTTTCGTCGGGTGGAACAGAAATGGATCACGGATGGAAGAGATTGCCAGTAACGCATCTATAGTTTCAGTCGCTATGAGTGACAGGTTATGCTATATTGATGATAGCGGCGTGCCTCAGCTTTGACTTCTATTTCACGCCGCTCTGCTCCCATCTGTCGTCTTGCTTTTGTGTCCTCCTACGCCAGAAACATTACATTCACCCTCTGCACTTACCCCAAAAAATATCCTATTTTTCATTTCATCAAAATCACAGCCCAAAGAACACTGTCACACTATACTCGACTTCGAGCATTGATATTTTCTGAGATCTCTGGCTTATGACACTATTTTACACTTTTTCCAGCGATGCAACTATTTTGAAAAAATAGCACTATTTCTTCACTTTCCCTTGAAAAATATTTCCCATTTTGTCAATGATTGACTGGCATAACGTGTAGAGCCGTTCAGAAAATACTTCATGCTATTTTGAAAAAATTTGCCACCCCTCCGCTTCTTTGTCACAGATCATGACACAAAGCTTGTACTCCCTGGGGTGACGTCAAAATTTCAAAAACCGCCTACCTTCTTTTGAGTCGAAATTGTTTTTTTTATTTTATTTCATAAATGACTAAAATAAAACAAAAAGATTACAAATATAATATTTGAACAGACTTCACAGCCGAAAATGCTCTTAAAATAGGGGAAGTAGGGTACCACATCGAATTTAGTATGGAACACTCAAGATGTTATGTCGAAAATAGATGAATTTTCAATCCGAAAAGATGAATATTCAAAAAATCAGTTGAAATTTTCAACAAAAAAGATGAGTTCCTAACAAAATAGTTCAATTACCAATAAAATAGTTGAATTACTAACAAAATAATTAAATTTTCAACAAAATAATTTTTGTAAATACATAATTAAGTTTATTTTTGACCCACGAAGATGAATTGCCAATGATATACTTGAATCAAAATAAAAATAATTATGAACCAAACAATTGCATTTACATCCATATAGTTTGACTTTTAAGCAAAAAAGACGAATTTTTTAGAAGACAGTTGAATTTTCAATCCAAATACACGAAAATTGAATAATTTAGTTTAATTTCCAACAATTATATTAATTTTTCAATCACATAGTTGAATTGTTAACTAAAATAATGAGTCATATACCAAAAAAAATTCAACAAATAATTTCAGTTTTAAATGAAAAACAGTTGAATTAAACCAGAAAAGTTTAATTTTCAACAAAGTAGTTTGATCCTCAGCAAAAACAGATTAATTTCCAACTACCAAAAGAGATGTATTTTAAAACAAGAACAATGAATTGTCCAGAGAATATTTGAAATTTTCACTCAAAAATATAAATTTTCCACCGAGAACTTAATTTTCACCTAAATAGTTGAATTTTTACTAAAATAATAGATATTTCAACCCAAAAAGACGAATTTTCAAGAAAATAGTTGAATTTCAAATCAAAAAGATTAATTGCAATAAAAAAACTTCTTCAATCAAATTATTGAGATTTCAGATAAAAACTATCAGTCTTCTACCAAAAACGGAATAGTTAAATTTGGAGCTGAGAAACTGATTCAGTTTAACTTTAACTAAAGTATTTGATTTTTCCACCAAGAAGATTGTTTTCCAACCAAAAGAGCAAAATTTATGACAAATGACACACTGAATTGGCAATTAAAAAACTTTGATTTTTAACAAAAAAAATCGAACTTTCAACAAAATAGTAGTTAAATTTGCAAACAAAGTGCTGGATCTTCAAATAATAAAATGAATTGTTAACAAAGTAGTTTAAATTTTAGCGCAGTTCTTTAATTTATGATCAGAAGAATTATTATTGAAAAAAAATAATTTAAAACAAAATACATTTTGAGCACTGTTGCATTTTTCAGTCATGAAGAAAAACGTTTATCCAAACTGTTGAACCTTCAAGCCAAAAGACGAGTTTTCTATGTGAAAATTGAATTTCCAATCATAAAATATGAATTTTCAGCAAAAAATTCATTTTAAACAAATATAGGTCAATTTTCAAACAAAGAGATAAACGTTTTTTCAAAGAAACAAAAATTTTTCAACAAAGTAGTTCAGCTTATACCCACGCAGTTGAATTTTCAGTTAAAAAAAAAGAATTTCAACAAAATAGTTCAACTTTCAGCCATAGAGATGAATTTTTAACTAAAAATAATTAATGTTCAACGAAAAAGTGATTTATCAACAAAGTCGTTTGACTAAAATTTTTAAATAAAAAATTTGAATCATCAAGCAAACAAGATTAATTTCCAAACAAACCGTAGAATTTTTATCCAAGAAAGATGAATTCCCACTAAAAAATATAAATTTCGAAATCAAACAGACAAATTTGAAAAAGATTAAATTTTCATCCAAAAAAGATTTTAATTTGACTTTTCAACATTTAAATATGAGTTTTAAATAAGAAGTAAGTTTTCTCCGAAGATACTTGAATTTTGAACAAAGCAGTTAAATTTTTAACCAAAAAGAATCACTTTTTAACGAAATTATTGAATCTTCAACCAAATAGTTGCATTTTAATCCAAGAAGAGTGAAATTTCTACTATGATAGATGAGTTTTGAAATCAAACGACCAAATTAAAAAAAATTTGAATTTTTATCAAAAAAAGAATTTAGTTCGACTATTCAAAACTAAAATATGAGTTTCAGACAAGAAGTAAATTTTGTATGAGGATACTTATGAGGATGACTTTTTGACAAAATTATTGAATCTTCTACCAAATAGTTGCATTTTTGTGCAAGAAAGATGAAATTTCTAGTAATACATATGAATTTTTGGATAAGGCAAACAAATTTTCAAATAAATAGTTGAATTTTCACCCAAGAAAGATATCAGTTGAATTTTCAAAAGAAAAATATGAATTCTAAACAACAAGTGAATTTTCTATGAAATATTTGAATTTTCAGCCAAAAAGAATTACTTTTTTGAGGAATTTTTAACAAAACTGTTGAATTTTCCAACAAATAATAATTTTTGTAGCTAGAAAGATAATCTTCAGGAGAAAGAATTTGCAAAAAAAAGTAATATAAATATAACTACAAGGCAAATAAATTACTAACAAGTATATTATTTCAGGGTTACCGCAAAATTTTATTTTAAAAATGCCCTCATTTTTCCCTGAATAATTTTTCATTTTTCCTAACCTTTGATAATTAAATACCAAAATCTCAAACTTGTAAGATTTTTAACCTAGAATCTTTTATAAACGGAATAAAAGAATTTCAAATTAGAATTGAAATATTCCAACTTCATTCTATTTGACAGTTATTCAAAGTTATAGAAATTTTATGACCTTTGCAAGATTTTTTTTCTAAATCCCTGACTTTTTCCTGATTTCTATACAAGTGCTGTGAGTTATTTTTTTCATTCGCAAATGTTCAAAAATGAGATACATGAACGTGCAGCCCCCCTCCCGCCACCTCTTCCGAAACAAATCCCTTGACTTGTTACGTAATTTAAGTACGTCCCCTAATATAAAATTATAGAATAGTTGTTCGATCACCATTTTCTAAAAAATTCACAAAAAATAAGCACAAAGAAGAAATAGAATTTGTATGAATAGAAATTGAATCGAAAGGCATATACAATTACAAAATGGTGGCAGAAAATATAATAAAATGTAATGAAAGATTGATAAAAGAAAATAGAATTATTTGATAATATCATAAAGAGGAATGGAATATGATAGAACAGTCCGAGCATCGGTTCTAAAAAATTCCAAATAAGCAACATTGATTTAGCACGAAAACGAACCAGAGAATCCTCTAAGTGTCGGTCAATGTCTATAATGGAAAGCAATTTTCCAGAACCTTAGTGTTATATCTTTGTTAATAAAATATTTAGTATCGCAATGCAAACATCGTTATAAGTACGCGTACAAATAAAAGCTGATTGCGGTGATTATTCTTTAGGCGGATATGCGAGATAGTAAATTATTTATCGCTGCAGCTTCTTCCAGGAAGAAGGTTGTTTGTTCTTGCCACGTATCGCGAACTCAATAAAACCAAGAGTCGATTTTTCCTACCTATGTAATGCAGCGTTGAGGAGAAAACGCCAAAGCTTCTTTCTTCTTTATTTGTTTATACTCTCTCCCTTTTACGGGTTTGAGAGTCTTTATATAACCATTACATGTATTCTTACAAACAAGCCTTATACTATCTTATCAACTATTTTTTACATATTGTCTTACATTACTCTTCTTATTTCTAAACGCTTGCGAATTTGCCCTGGGCTTCCGTTTCCTCTTACCATTATCAATCTCATAATTTGACTTTAATCCGCAACTCTACTTCGTGATTCTCCTTCTTTAGGGGTCATTTTTTGGCTTTTTCCTACCCTGTGGAACAAGCTCTCTCTCTCAGCTCTTCCAGCTTCTTCATCCATTCCTCTCCCTGACCATTTTCATTCAGAATCCATTTCATTCTCTCTTCTATGCTCTTTCCTCCCCCTTCGTCACTAGTACACCTCTCTAAAACATGCACCCACGTTTCCTGCTCATACTTACATACTCTGCAAACATTCTCTTCATCATTCATCCAGTACCTACATGCTCTAACACCCTCTCCCATTCTGAATCTTATCACTCTATTCCATTTGCTCTCCTTTTTAATCTTTTGAAGGTACTCCGGTTCCCCCTGCCTCTTCACCATTTTATATCAGCTGTTGTACCTTGAATCAACGATTTTTTCCCATCTTTCCTCTTCTTGCTTTGCCTTAATATCTTCCTCTATTTCCTCCCACTCTCTACCCCTAACTTGCATGCCCCACTCAAACCTCATTACATGCCTCTCTTCCTCCAATTTTGAACGCCCCACGTTGCCCCTCCTCTCTTTATCCATAACCTCCCGGGCACACGCTTGTGCAATTTTGCTTCCTTCTCCCCTTCTTAGTTCCTCTTCGAAGTTCCATGCTCTTTTCGCTCGCCTCACCACCATTTTTTCTCGACCTATTTCTTCCCTCAGCATATAATCTGGGCAACTCCAACTCACTCTCATAACCCATCTCAAAAATCTCTCCTGCAAACTTTCCACTCTCTTATGCTCTTTCCATCCCCAAATTTCTACTCCATAGCTTAAGACTGACCACACTAAGACATCAAATATCCATAGTCTCATCTTCCAGTCGTCCTTAAACCTTCTTTTTCCTATACCCCATACTTGTCCCATTACTTTACTCGCACATTCTAATCTCTTTCTCACCTGCAACTCGCTTCCTCCTCTCGTTTCGAACCAAAATCCTAGGTAGCAAAACTCATCCACCAACTCTACCACCACACTATTTATCTTCCATTCATACTCTAATCTTCCCCTTTTATTTCTGAAACACATCATCTTAGTCTTGTTCACATTCACCGTTAAACCCTTTTCTCTCACATATTCTTGGAACACTCTCATCAACAGATTCATACCTCTTCCATCATCCGCGACTAGCACTACATCATCTGCATATGCTGGTGAGTACACTTTTCCTGTTCCTAGCGTTGTTCCCCCTTTTCCTTTTCTCTCCAACTTCTCCTCCCAATCTGCCAGAAGAATACTAAACAGAAGTGGGCTCAACGGACACCCTTGCCTGAACCCTCTTCCTGTCCAGAATTCCTCTCCTTTCTTGTCTCCTATCTTCACCCTTATCTTAGTTTCCACGAATATCTCTTTTATCCTCTCTATTAATCCTTCGTCTACTCCCCTCTCTTTCATGGATGCCCATAACACCCTCCTGTTAACTGACTCAAATGCTACCTTAAAATCAACGAACTGTGCAACTAGTTTCCCTTTCTTTCGCCCTAGGTTCCTATTGACCAGATAGTTGAGCACGTAGATGTTATCTATGGTTCCAATTCCTTTTCTAAAACCCGTTTGATTGTGTGGTATACTTCCTTTTTCTTCCACCTGTCTTCCTAACCTTCTCAGCACATTTTTCGGCCCCGACTGAAAATCGAAGTTTCCCATGATAATATTTTTCGATAATTCGAAGTTCGATAATTCGAAGAATAATATCAGCTCCGCCGTGATAATAACCTGTGTAATCCGAAGTACGGCATTGAGTAAATAACATACTTAGAAGAATTGATATTTGTAACCTAGGCGATTGCATGTGATTGGCCCATTGTGAATGGTGGGGATTGGCGTATGTGCAGTTGTGTGTTAAATACGCTGTAAAAACTATGGTTCCATTTTATTTGAGCATCACTTTTTTAGCGTCATGTTGTGTCTTCGAAATTCGACTTGTTCGAATGTTCGAATAAATCGAATTTCAAATATTCTGCCTTAGTTTTAGAGTTATTCATTTACAAAAAAAAGTTAGAAATTTTAATAGCTTAAGGAAATCAAAACTTGTTTGATGTACATTACAATTTTTTTCTGTTTCGAAAAATCCAACTTTCCAGGCGTATCTAAATTTGTATTACAAATTCGAATAAACGACTGCACACCTCTAATTTGTATAGTCACTCTTAAAAAAAGACCATTAACGAATATCTTCATCTTTGGCAACACTCAAGTTAATCGAAAGTTATTTTTCGAAGTCTTTAACCCACATAGCACACTACCCGAAAAAAATAGGCCTGTCCCAGGTTTTGTCGGAAAAAGCATATGTCTAAACCTAGAACTGACCTAGTTTTTGTGAGACGTGTGCTATATTGGCAATAAATTACGAATTAGAAATAGGTTTCAGCTAATTTCGCTAATTTCTTTTTCTTCATATTAGCTTTTTTTTGCAATCAGCTAAAGAAATTTTAGCAAACTGTCGCTTGCAGAATAAAATATTTCAAAGTAATACATTAAACGATGATTGTGAAAATGTCCCGGTGGAGTTTTCTTACTGTTTTCATGTTTATCGTATTAATTATGCTGATGTGTATCGCTCCGGTGTGCAAATCAACTTACAAAAGTGAACTCGGAGAACCCGAAGATCCCGAATATGAAGAAAATTCATTTTTCCGTCGTTTCAATAGACCCAGCTATTAAAGCTTTATGGCAAAAAGCTTTAATTCTGAAACATTTCACTTTGAAAGCTGGCCAATCCGTTTATAGTAAATATTTTTCAAAGGAAGACATTCTCCACGAGAAAATTCTAAAAGGACCCGATGGCACTATTTTGTCGAAGGTAAATAATTATATATTTTCTGTAAAATCGAAATCAAAATTTACAAATAAAATAATAGTAAATTCTTTTTTATTGATTAAACTGTATTATTAGGTATTTTCACTTACTACTGGTTTCGAAAAAATTCGGTTTGTTTTCCCGTCAGCAAGTGCAACAACAAACACAATTCATTCATATTTCTTGTAATTTTCAGAATAAAGAATATGTACCAAGTTAATCTAGTCAATATTTTATTTGAGTAGGATACAAAAAAAGTGACGTTAATTTCAGGATTAAATTAAAAGGCTACAAAATGTGTTAGTTATTTAATGACGGACTGGCGTGGGGTAGCGAAAGGATCACATTGAATCGTGTCACAGTCGACGAACAAGATCCCAGAACATGTATCACCATGGCTATGAAAACACCTCCAAATACCTGTTGTCGAACTTATCCAAAAACTAAGAGTTTCACTGGAAGCAGGATCCCAGCAAGCACTCCTGTTGAACCCAAAAAAGGTTTTGGGTTTTTGTAGAAAATTAGAACAGATGTAACCTCCGGAAGCTACGACCACGATCGTTCACCGAACGATCGATCCCGACGCAACCGGAGGTGATACGTCGTCCGACTCGTCACTCCCCACAACACCAGGAGTCGATCGAGTCGGGAAATCACAAAACAAACACT
>CAKNXH010000234.1:471146-611897 GCA_932178445.1 Andricus quercusramuli
AAAATATAACAAATAAAGCTAACATTGCTATATAAATAATTCTGTACTTGCACCCACTGTGCTTTACGGTAACGAGAACTGGGCCTATAAAGAAAAGAATAAGAGTAAAGTTAATGCGGTTTGCGTGCAATTCCTGCGCAATGTATGCGGTAAAACGCTAATGGATAATACGGCTAATATACTAGGCTGTAGATATGCTATATATTAATGCACCAAGTCGCCGAGAATCCTTGTTTGAAAACACATCCGTGCAGATTTAGTGCTGATTCAGGAATCAGCCTTCAAGAACTCCAACTTTCCTGATGAAAAAACTTAAGATCTAAATTATAAACAATGTTCTAACAATTAATAAATATATGATACTTAAAGGTATCCTTTAAACACCTTATGTATCTCAAGAGTAACAAAAAATTCAAACACCAAATAATATTCATTGAAAAAAGGAGATATTTAGTATGTGAATTTCACGGATTATACTAAATTTGAATCCACATTTTTTGACCTATTTTGAATGTTTCATTGAGCTAAACTTCAAAGGTTCAAAATATTACTTTAAAATTTTAATAACTTTCTATGAATGATATTTCTAAATTCTATGAGATTTAAAAATACTAAATGAATAGCATTACAAAATTACAATTGAAAAAATTACTTTTTGTAGTTTCACGAAGAATATTAATAATTTCCTTACTTTCGTCATTTACGATCAAATCATTCGAGTAGATATTTCAAAATCTTTTCAAATTTCCGCAAAATTTGAAAATGAGAAAGAAGGAATCATCTGGGAAAATAACAACTATGATTTGATAAATTATAAAAAAATTGTAATATCACCAAACGGTTACAATGTACAGTGGCGAAAAATGACGAAAAAAGTTTGAAAATACGATTCCAACTACAATTTTGAATTGATTTCTGAGCTTTTTCTGAAGTAAAGCTAATTTATCTACAAGAACCCCTTGAAGCCGATTTGAAAAAAAATTTGATTATTTAAATATAAAACTGAAAAAAATTGAAAATTTTCAAATATGTTTGCTTTAACAACACGTAATTAATTAGAAATGACTATTATTAGCATGTAATGGACCAAAAAAAATATGAGGGAAACATAAATTTGTAGTTTATTACAAACTGATAATTTATTATTAAATATTGTATTGTTTTAAAGAATGTTGGGTGATTTATGAATGTTTTTTTATATTTATAAAGTGAGTTTTGTGAGCAATTTTAGAGAGTATAAGGTATTTTTGTTTAAATAATGTGCTTTCTTTGCCTTAAAAGTGATGCTTTAGAAAACTATATTGCCATTTAATGGAAAGCTTGAGATTGTTATAAACAAATGTGCAGTTTAAGCAATTTTTAAAAGTTAAGCTTCTTTGTTCACTTGGTTCGTTAAGCTTGCCAGTGATGTTTCAGTATACTCTATTGATATTTAATGACAAAAGTGATTGTTAAAACCAAATTTTATCAACAAATGCGGCTTTTGAGGAATATTTTAGTGTTTGAGGTACTTTTTTTGTTTTCTTTGACTTTTCAGTGATGCTGTAGTAAAAATATATATCATCATTCCATAACAGCGTGATTGTTATTAATTTTTTTCATCAAAAATGCACCGTTTGAACCATTATCAAACGGGTACTTTTTTGAAAGAAAATTTTTTTGAAACGAAAATCATTTAATGACATTCTAAAATCATTCAAAAATTGCCTACCATTGTTCAGAACAATACACTTATTCATAACAAATTATTTATTTATAATAAACTGTCAAGTTATGATTCGCGAATGTTTATTTATCGAGTATATACTAATATCAATCATTTTAAAATACTTGCGTGTGATTAAAGCATAGTAACAATGTCTTAAATTTGAAAAAATTTTTTCACATATTATGTTCAAATAAAATAAATGAAAGAAATTTTCGGCGAATCGGCTTATAAGTATATCTTAAGAATTTAGATCGATTTAATGAAAAAAAAATCTGAAATTGACTGAAACTATTTTGTTGTATATTCATTCTTCTTCTTTTAGAAATTAGTTTTTCTAAACATACAATTCAACTATTCTATTTTTGGTTAAAAATGTATCTTTTTTGGAAGAAAAATTAACTGTTTGATTGATCATTGATCTTTTTTATTTGAAAATTTAAATATTTGGTGAAAATTTTTGGTACATTTTTGGTATAAAATTCAACTACTCCAGTTGAAGATTTATCATTTCAGTTGAAAATTCATCACATTGGTTGAAAACTGAACTGTTTGATAGAAAATCCGTTTTTTGTCTGTTAAAAATTAATTGGTTTAACTTAACGTTCAACTATTCTATTTTTTGTTGAAAACTCTTTTCTATTTTATTGTAAAATTCAACTATTGGTTAAAAATTCATGATTTTGGTTGGAAATTTATCGGTTTGGATTAAAATTCAATTATTTCTGTTGAAAATTCAACATTTTATTTGAAAATTAATCACTTTGGTGGAAAGTTCAACTATTGTGTTGAAAATCCGTTCTTTTTGGTTCGGAAATAATTTTTTTACTTAAAGTTCAAGTATTATATAATAATAACATAATATAAGCTATATTAGTATGATAAGAAATATAATTAAAATTATTTTTTAGTGTTTAAAACTTTAGAATCATACTTGCTTTTTATATATAGATGAAAAACCTAACTTTCATACTTATTAATATAATGATTTGTACTCAAAAATATACTGTTGAATTATTTGAAAATCGAAATATTTGTCAAACTGTGTTATAATTGGGACATGTTTCGTGATAGGTACCTTTAACTTATCCGTGCGAATCGACTGCTGGATTCGTCGACAAACGCGTTTCGTTTGGCGCGTCAGCAACATTTTCCGTTTGTAGAAGCTATTGCGTCATTCCGAATGACGTACAATTTTTTCAGAGACACAAGAACCTTAAGGCTCATTCACATGCGATAGGGCTACCCTGCTATCTGTATTTGTATAATTATTTATGGTAATGATTATTTATTATTTTATTTATCAGCTATAATTATTGCTGCTATGAAGTATCAGGAACTTGGCTTGCAGAATGACCTAGATCCTCCTGAAAGAAACACATCTGCATTGTGGATAGCACTTTTGTGCAGATGTATTATTTTTGCGTCAGGAATTTTCAAAAATCCCCGTCGATATCCTAATCGGGATCTAATAACTAACAATATAAATGAGAATGTAAATCTTTTTTTTTCTGTAAAAAAGCAGTTGTACAATTTCTTTATTAGGGCGACATATTAGGGTGGTCCAAAGGAAGTGAAACTTGGAATTTCATTTGGGAAACTGGCTCATTTTGTGAGGTTTCCGAGAAAATTCGAATTTTATCATGGTGGCCTCATTATGGCTTTATCTTCGTCGACATTAATTTTTTGTTTGAGAATAGAATTTCGTTGGATTTGTTTTATTTGTAAATTAAAATTTTCCAAGTGTGGTTAATATAGCTAAAGCTTTTCAAATTCCATTTCTTTGTTTGAAACAGAGTTTCTTTGGATTTCAGATAGTAACTTCCCTGGAGAAATCAATATTCATGATTTTTCAGGATACCACTTTTGAGTATTAAATTATTTTTATTCTGAGGGTATACAATTTTCAGTTTTATTTTGAATCAGCTATATTGTATGAGCGTTAAATTTGAGAGTGTTTTATTCCAAAAACTTGCAACGAAAATTCTTTTTTTGGGCGTGCTGAAAGTAAAAGTTATTGGGTGGAAATCGTTCCTTGAACATTCCTTCAGAAGTGATGAAACATTATTATCCAAAAAACAAGACTTTTCGATTTAAAACCTCACCTTGATTTCGAAATTCCGGGAGCATTAGTTAATCTTGACCGATTTAAAAAAAGGGAATTTTTTTCTCTTGAAAACTAACAATCGAGGGGGGGGGGGGGGGGTAAACCAAAACAACCGGAAGTTAAATTTTATTTTATTATTATTATAATTAAATAATTCATTTAGCTAACTTCGTCTCTGGAATAATCTATCCCAAATCATGAACGCGCCCTATCATTTCCTGACATCAGATTCTTGATAAATGACCTCACAAAAAAAATGATAAAATGAACTATCAATAAATCACGGTCTATGCATTAACATAGACTCAATGTATTACGATAACACTCACACCTTTGTTAGCTCTTTTTGATCATTATATCCGTGCACTTCCAATTCTTCCCTGCAAATATTTATTTCCGCGTGTACAGTGTTTCCGGGCTGTGGAGATTTATAGTCCGCGGATGAGTTGCAAGAAAATGAATGAGCTCGGGCACAATACACGTATAGTAAGGATTCATAGGTGCTTCTGAAGCACTAATCCTATATCGTGTGGTACGCCCCCTATTTCTTTTGTCGCGAGGACATTCGTATATCCTTTCTGGGAGAATTATTAAAGTCCTCGGAGAAGCGGGCAATATGATGCCTTATGAAATCCTTTCTTTTAAATTTCTAAAACCTTGACTTTTGAATTTAATGTATGGAGTTCCTAAAAATGATACAAGAATTCTGCGATCAAATTTGGACAACCACAGCAAAATTATCCTATTATAATTCCTGAAAACAGAAAAATTGTTTTTTTGGACAAAAATAAAGAAGAGGAAAGAAAAATGAGAAGGCAACCAATCAAATCCCCTTCCTTCTCTTTTTCATTTCTTTCCTCTTTTTCATCTTTATTATTAGTAAATCACAATATGAAAGCATGCAAAGCATTTGCGAACGTTTTGGTCTTCACACAGCACCCTTAGCAAGGCGAGACAAATAAGAAAAAGGCAAGATACAGGAAAATCAGATGTAATTAATGATACTTGAATAACTTTTGTTCAATTTATCTAAATCATTTTTTAAATTAATAGACAACTTATTTTGTTTTTTAATATAAAGCATTTCCACGAATCCTCTCTTTTTCGCATTACTTTGACTATTTAAAATTTCAACATTATCCCAGTCAAACTCATGGTCAACATCAATAAACCATCTCGTATGTCTAGCAAGAACACTCTTATAACAACGTCTCAAACGAACATCACTTTTGTCAAATCATCACCTTTTTCAAATTCCTCTAAAGGATCTTTAACAAAAGTTATCATTGAATCCATTTTGAATGGTATACTGAAATTAGTATGAATATTGAATTTTGTTTAACATAAATTCAATAATTTTTGAAATTTGACCAAAGAAAGGAAGAACAAATGTATTGCAAGAACTATATTCTCTCAGTTCTTTCTGATTATCTGTAGATAAAATGTTACTTTGTTTGTTTTTGATTTGTCGAATTCGAATTGTGATATGTTGCTGAATCGACTTTTGTGGGTAATGATGAAGAGAAAGGATATTCCTAGCAATATTCGAATTCTTTTTGTGAAATGAAATGTGGAACAAACCTAGAGCTCTAGCAACTATGTTTTTGGTTACTGCAATTTTGTTTTGAAAAGGATGAGCCGGAAAGAAATTAAAAATTCTACCTGAATATGTACTTTTTCTATACCAATTGGTAATAATATTACCATCCTGACCTTTAATTACTTCTACGTCCAAAATTCTGATTTGATTTATTTTCTCTATTTCATGGGTAAATTGAAGTTCTGGATGAAAACTCTTAAAAGCATCAAAAACTGCCTGTAAATTTGTTAGAGGAACACCGAGAGGAACACATAATAAGGTGTCATCAACATACCGGAAGTAAAAGGGCAAATCAAAATCCAGCTTCTTGAAAGCAAAGACATCCAAATCTTCCATAACTGTTTCTGCTGAAATTGGAGAAATGACTGAACCTAGAGGAGTACCACAATTTTGCCTATAAAAAGATCCATTTTTAAACTAAGTTCAGTTCATAATGATAACTATCCCTTCAATAAAACCTTTTTGACCTAATCGAGTACGTGTTTTTATATTGTCTCATTAATTTAAAATTGCCCTTTTAACCAATTCAAGGGGTATACTTGGAAACATTGCAACAACATCCAAAGAAATCATTACATGGTCATCAAGGACAATTTTTTAAATAATATTTTTTTTAGAATTACCAGCTATTTTTAATATTGTATTTAGAAGTTGTAATTGAGTATTTAGGTATCAAATTAAAGTTTCGTTCTAAAAATTTCGTGGGAGTGTTAATAGTTGAAACAACCATTCTCAAAGGATAGCCATCTTTAGGAATCTTTCTCAAACCATAACATCTTGCAAGAACTATGTCGGTAATTATATCAGTCCATCTTTTATCATTTCCCAAAAGTCCTTTCTTTTTCCAATTGTCTAAAATCTTGGAAGTGTCTCTTCTCAATTGTTTTAACGGATTTTCACTCAATAATTCAAAGTTATCACGATTGAAAAGTAAATCCTCCATATCCTTGATATAATCTGATTTCTTCATACAAACTGTAATATTACCTCTATCAGCATTCATGCAAATTATATCAGAGTTGTTCTCAAGGAAATCCTCTGTTATCTTGAAACCTTCAGAAATTTTACGATCAATACTACTAATGTGCAAACCATTCTTATCAACAATGCTCTTTGACAAATATAAAAACTTGTTTCAGAAATCTTGTTGATCTAATATTGGAATTTTGTGTATACTTGATTCAACATCATCCCAGTCAAACTAATGGTCAACATCAATGAACCCTTTCGTATGCCTAGCAATAACACTCTTACAACAACGTCACCTTTGGTGAAAAAGTGATCCTCTATTTTTGCCAGATTTAGCGAAGTGCCTTATTGTCTAGAAATTCGGAATGAATTGTCCAAAAATTTTCATAAGCTTGACTTATCGTCCCGAGTTTTTGGGACGGCAAGTTCATCAGCTTTTCCAACATCAAACTTCTAGTCGTACCGAAAAATTATTTTTCAGGACTACTATTATTTATCAAAAAATATAGATAGCTCAATTTTTGTAAAGATTGCAGTGAAAATCTTAGTAGAAGAAAATAATGAAAATATGGGACAATGTACATGTTGTAGATGAAGGTTTAGAAGTTTTAGTTTAGAAGGTATACTAGTACAGAGTTTTGAAATTTTCAGTTGATTAACAATTATTCCCTGATGAGTGGAAGGTTCAAAATTACCATTATCTTAAGATCGTTTCAAAATAGTGAATTTTAAATGGCTGTTAGTTTTTGAAAATAAATTACAAAAAATCTACAAACGGTATTTTCTTTGAACTTTTCTGTGTACAATGGAACATTTTAGAGTGAGAAATAATCATTTCTTATAAAGTTGTTAACGAAAGAGTCGTGAGGTAGCATCTCCGAAACTGAGTAGCAGACAGCGATAATTCCTTAAGCAAATTGCACATTTTTAGCTTCTGAAAATTGTGTGTGTAGTGTCAACAGACAAAAAATTATGCCTAATCAAACAAACAAAAATTCGAAAAACACAAAGGGCTTCCCGATTATGGAACCTGGAAGATTATGGAAGATTACGATAGAAAGGCGGAAAGACAACCCTGTGGATGGACACAGAAACAATTTTGTGTACAATAATAATAATGTAATTAATTTGCAATAAAATATGTGATGACGATTTCTTGCCTGTACTCCATGAAAAATATAATCGTTGATATTCCCACCAAAAAGAGTTTAATGTTAAATAAAAAATGATTGAATTCGACTAAAAAGGACAAATTTGCAACCCAGAGACCTTTTACAGTCTTGAGATTGTATCTGGGATTTCTTTCAATTATTTTCCGATAAAACGCAGATTCTTCGCCACAACCGCTTTTTGAAAAAATTCATTTTTAACGCCAAGAAATTAAGGAATCCAGTTTTCATCGAAAATGAAGCGAGATATGAGAGAAGTTTCAAAGAGCAAAACTTTTACTTGAAAAGATTCATACAAAGTGAAATCCTTGCAACTTCTTAATCTGACTTCATTTTTTCCATACAATTGATTTTCCGATTTCACTGTCAATTTCATTTTTTTCTTATTTCTTGTCCTAGATTTCATTATTTCAAGTAGAAAAACTAAGAACGTATTCATATCCACATAGTTTTTAACACACTAAAAACTTGTTATCATAAGCTGTTAACATTATTGAAAGAAAGAAATATATCTGCAGATAATTCGAATAATAATATTTATCTGTTACAATTTTTTTCTAAAATGAGACTTTTTCTGATATCTCGCTTCGTTTTCGGGAAAAGCTGAGTTTTTCGATTTTTGAATTTGAAAATGGATTTTTTCAAAAACGACCACGATGAAAATTTTCTTTTCATCAAAAAATAGTTCTGAGGTATCCCAGATACAAGAGCAAGATTTAATATCAATATTATTTATTTATTATTTTTCAGGTTAATTTCTTGATTTTCTTCTGAAATTATATAAATAATTATATAAATGAGATAATAAGATAAATAATAAAAATCTACGCTGATTCGTTCAATCTAGAAAATTTGTAAGAAAGTTGTTTTTATTTTACAGAATTTTACAAAACTTGAGGAAAAATTTGAATCCCTTTGGAAGATATTTGATAGTTATAGGTGGAAGTTTAGCAAAAATTCAAAAATAAATAGTAATTTGTTTGAATTTTTCACAGTCTCAAAATATTTGTAAATCCTCAATACTTCTAAAATTCCTAAATATATTTTGAACTGAATAGAATTATTCATGAAATTTTGTAAAATCTTCCAAAATTAGAAAAATTGCCTTGAAACCTTCCGAATTATTTCTTGGCAGTTATGGGAATGTTTTGAGATGGCTTAAAAAAAATTTTGTTCAACATTATACAAATAAATATTTTCATAACATGATGTTTTTATTATCTGATAATATTTACAATGAATCATTTTGAAATTCATCCGGAAGTACGATCACATTGAATATTTGGTGAAGAATATATAGTTCTTCAGTGAAAAGCAGTATAAATAGAACAAATAATAATTACAAGCGAGTACATATCTTCGTTGTAATTTTCGTGACAAAAAGCACGAGTCACTTGAAAAAATACATACAAGTATATTTCATTATATAAACGCAAACTATATGAATCATTTAATTTAAAACTGAAATCTATAGTTCAATAATTTGTTACAACTTTTTTTTTGAACACATTGTTGACATGCATATATTATCTAAGTTCTATTAAATATGAAAAATTATCTTATGTAATAATATAAAAATTGTATTATATTATAGATATTATAATTCGCTAATATAGATAAATATAATATATTATATACTAATATTACTGTTTCTGTCACTGATTTTACACAAATCAAATTGGATGGAAATTATATTGATATGTATCGCGAAAAACATACTTTCAAGAAAGTAAGCACATTAAATTGTGTTTAATTATTAATTCAATTATGGTATAAAAATTGTTTTAGATCTATTTTTTCATTATTAAGCTATTATTTCAAATATATTACTTACAAGAAATATTACAAATACTTTCTCAAACTCTTCTCAAATTCTGCTCATTAGTAAAGGGTTAACTTATTAAAATAGTGATAGATTTATTTGCCAAAAAATTGATATAAAAATTATTTTCTATTTTGTATTTTTACTAAACTAATGCTAGTTCGCAAGAACCTTTAGTCCTCCTAAATATACTCAGAGAAAAACTTGTCTTCAACCAAAGAAACTGTTTTCTTGGATATACATGAAAATTTGGTTAAATTAAACAAATTTTTGTTGATTTAATAAAATATTTTATTGACCGAAGCAATTTTTTTTGATGAATCAGCCAAATACTCCAACTACCAAAAGATTTTGTCAAAACCACCGAAAAATTGAGTTTGGTCAACGAAATATTTTTTTGTCCATATAATCACCAAATTCTATGGTTGAACCAACTCATTTTCTGAGTGTATTAAAACCTCTTTGTTCCAAAAATATATTTAGACGAGTAATTTGATAGAAAAAGTAATATTCTTTCCGTTTTTACTTGCTTTTGGTAATACTTCAAAATATTCTAATTTAAAAAAAAAAGTTTCAGACAAAAGTTATTCCTTGCAATAAAATTGAACTTTTTTGTATACATATTTTAACTTTCATTTTTACTAAATGTACATGATTTTTGAGGCACAAAATTTTCCTTGCGGGGACGTTTTTTGGTTACCAAAATTCAGCAAAATCATCAAAAAATTCAATCCTGTCTTGATGCGCGCGATTTTTAAAGCAACTGGCCCTGGAGTGGACATTTTCGCTGAAATTTGGAGTGGACATTTTATCCTTAAATTGGACATAACTTTCGCGCGCTCTGCGATATTAACATTCCTCATGGTACACTTTTTATACTGTTTGATTATCGTTAGCATAGAAAAGTGTGCTTTAAATATTCTTGGAATAAAGTACGATGATGGAGTGGACTATTCGCGAAACTCAAAATTTTCGATATTTGAAAGTGTGATACTTCGATAATTTTAGAAGCACACCTTTTTCCTCTGTATGGTGACTGGTGGACATCTGATCCTAATGGAAATTTAAAAATATTTTCGAACTGGGTAGTTGCGCGCACTTTCCAGAACTACAGGCCTTGGAGCGGACATTTGAATTGTGAAAGCTGTGACACGGCTTTGAGATGTTTTTGCTAAGTTAGGAATCAAAGCACAATGTGAAATCCATGAAATTTCAGAAGCCTATGGTCCACTGAACTAACGTGATTTTTCTCACAATTTTGAAACATTGCGCAGAAAAGCTGTGAGCATGCAAAGCATTCAATTTGCAACTGGTGACAAATACTACACTGGTGTATTTTTGGGATTTTTTCCAACTATTATATATGTTCTACCTTTTCTGGAGGGTTTCTGTAATTACTGTAAGCTTTTGTTTCTATTTCAGGAAGTCCGTCTGTAAATTTTTATGCAATACAACTTGTATTTTAAGTCTTGGTTTGCGTATAATATCACGGTGACAGAAAAATGACACCATCATGACCACCCATTCCCTCGTTTGACTTATGATTTTCATGGCCAGCTGTGCCTTATTTTATTTTAGAAAATCTAAAAAAAAAAGGATTTCATGGGGCACCCTAATGTGCATTCATTGTGATTTACTAGAAAGGTCCGCAAGGGTTGATGGATTATCTATTGAATGGTAATCCACTGCCCCTGAGGGCTAGTTTGCGAATAGTCCTCGGCGCTAACAGAATGGGCAGATATCCGAACTGTGCATTAACCAACAATCCATACAATGTTCTAATCTTCCAGGGACCGTACTTAAATTAATATTAAATGAACTTTATGTACTGAAATCTGATTCACAAAAAAAACCAAGAAGAAGCTTACGTTAGAAGTTTAAGATTCTGGTTTTTGATTATTGATGTTCCGGATAAATAAAAAATTGGTCAGGGAAAAATCAGAGAATTTTTGAAATGAAGGTTTGCAGTAATCCTGATATAATATTTTTTTAGTAATTTATTTGATTTGTATTCATATTCATATATGTGAATTCGATCTAGAGTGTTTCCATTTTGTTTGTATTTATAATTTACATGGTGCTCATTTCACGAGCAATCAGAGAGAACAGAGGAAGCATTAGTGATTTTTTAATTATTAGACAAACTAAAGTTTCCATTTTGATCAATTTAAAAATAGAAATTTACAAGGAATACAAAATTAGTCAATGATACGATTTTTTTTTAATACAATGAAGAATCAGAGAAATACAATTTTGTATTTAATGAGGTAATTTTTCGAGCTGCAAAAGTGATGGGGGAAGTTCTGTAACATCATATCCCTTTCCGAGCTCCATGGTTTCCCTACAAAAACCGTCAGAATTATTTTATTTTAAGATTCATGATCGAAAACTCTTTTCTATTAATGCATCAACTTTGAAATATGACGATAAAATAAGTTTTTCTGTTTAAAACAGATGTATTGAATATTATAAATGAGCATGACTTCCTTACTCTTCAATAATGTGTATCAATATTATAGGTCAATCGATTTGCCTCGAATCAAGAAATCTTTCCCGTTTTTGCATCAATTTTGAATTATGTTAATGAAAAAAGGTTCACTGTCAAAAATCGTTTTTTCAAATATTATGCATCACTATAGCATGTTTACCATAAAAATCAATTTTTAATATAATATAAATGACCATAACTACTTTGCTCTCTTATAAAATGAATTAATATTATACCTAAATCGATTCGTCTCCAACAAAGGGATCCTTTATATTCTTGTGTCAACTTTGAATTGTGGAAATGAAAAAAGTTCTACCATAAAGAATCGATTTTCAAAATATGAAAAAGTGCTAAGAAAATGCAATGAATATTTCTAGAAATCCTTAGGTCAGTTTCAAAACACACAGTCCGGACATTATTCGGGACATTAAATTACACACATTATTCTAAGCAATTGCTTAGAACATTGTGTTAAACATTTTTTAAATGATGAACGTTTAATTGAATGAATTTGAAAATTTTCGGAATTTTTGTCATTGCAAAGCTTCCTCTTTGAAGAAACAAAATTGGTAAGGGAAAAATTAGACAATTTTTTAAGTGAATTCTTGCGGCAACTCTGATATAATATTTTCGTTAGTAATTTATTTGCCCCGTACTCATATTTATATTTCTTTTTGATTCAAATTCATATTTTTGTGTTGAAAAGTCATCTGGAATTTTTTCTGGATGAAAATTAAACTATTTTTCATATTTGTCTTCTGTATTGAAAAATTAATCTATTTTAGTAGAAATTGCATCTCTTCTGGATGAAAATTCAGCTGTTTGGTTGAAAATTCAATAGCTTTGTTAAAAAATCATCTTTTTTGTTTGAAAATTCAAGTTTTTTTGGTTAAATTGTCTTTTTGATTTCAATTAAAAAGTTATCTGTTTTGGTGGAACATTTGTTTTTTAAATTTGAAAATTCATCCATTTCAGTAGAACTAGCATCTTTCTTCGATGAGAATGCAACTGCTTGGTTGAAAATTTAACAATTTTGTTACAAAGTTATCCTTTTTGTTTGAATATTCAACTGTTTTGTTAACAATTTGTCTTTTTGTGGTAAAAAGTCAAGTAGTCAGTAATATAGCAGAAACAAAATAAATAAACTGAATAAGACTCTGTAATTAAGTAATTTATTTCTCTAGATACAAACGTACATTCTTCCAACGGATATGATATAGTCAAATTTTTCATTTTCACCCTTATATGAACAAGGTACGAAATTTTGAGCTACGATACTGATAATTGTGAGCTCTTAGCTTGCATATATTGCAATGAACTCGAGGTACAACAGAGTGTAATTAATATGGCAGTTCTGAGAGTCGAAAGGCGCGTACGCACGCCCACAGCATTCGGGAATACAATACGTATAAATCGTCATGAATTTTGAGAGGCTGCAATTTCGTATTCAATTGCATTCTCGTAATATACATGTATACATACATACATATTTGAAAAAAGGAGTGATTGTGCTCCCATATGTCATAGTATCTGTACTAACATGTCCTGAGAGATCTGTAATTCAACTGGAATCATACAGTTTACTTTTTTTTTTATCCATATACTTCTATTACATTTTATTAATATCATTTTTATATTAAAGAAGGGATAAAATTCCTAATGGATAATACCTTTTTTCAATTCAATAATATCTATCATAGACAAACCTTTAGAACTCCCATGGGTTCTCCTATTTCAAATAATTTAGCTGACACGGCAATGCAAGATTTAGAATTTGAGATTTTTAATAAACTAGACTTTCAAATCCTTTATAAATGATACATTTTTGATTATTCCTAAAGACTTAGTCGATTCAGCTATTTTACTTTCTGATTATAAATTCCATAAAGATAACTTAAAAATAGTAAAACATTTTCTTTCCTTGAATCACTTTTCACTGAATATCATTGATAAACAAATTGACAACAGATTAAAAGAACTTAATAACAAAAACAGGATCATTAACTCTAATAATACTATAAAAAAAAATTTGATCCTAAATGCAATATCATTATTCCATACTATGGTAAAATTTCTAAAAATATAAAAAGAATTGTGAAAACATATAAAATTAGCACCACCTTCAGTATTAATTATAAGCTTGATGAAATGATAAAATTAGGCAAAGACCAATGAGAAATGTTAGAAAAAAACTAACGCTGTGTACCGTTGATACAACATTGTTGTTTCTTCTTTCTCCTATTTGGATTTTTGAATGTTAAAAAATGTTAAAAATTTGGTCTCTATGGTACCCTATTGGCAGTTCATAATGTATCTTTGAAAAAATGTATGATAAGATCAAATCTTTCAAGAGTCAGAGATTTTGAAAAAAGTATCAAATCAGGGAATTTTTGTAAGAAGTAACTGTAAGAAATTATCAGGACTGCCACACAGTCACTATTAGTCACGTTTTTCTCAAATCACTTTTTAGTTACTTTTTAAAGATAAATTCATTGTAGTCACTTTCGTTAATAGAATTATCACTTTAGTCACTTTTCTTTCAATAAATTAACTTATGGATTAATCTCTATTTAGTATATATTATATAATACCTATTTCTGAATTGTCTTAAATCATTTCAAAATTTATCAGCGTATTTTCGAAGATTCCAGAAAATTTTTAATAGATTTCAATAATCTAAAGATATTTTTAAGATGTTAGAGTATTTTTAAATATAAGGAATTTTCGAAAGCTTTTAGGAGTTTCCAGGGATTTTTAAGACTTTTAGGGATTTTTGAATCATTCCAAAGATTTTTTTATTGATTTCATTAATTTGAATGGATTTCAAAGCATTTGAAATATTTTAAGATAAAGCATTTTCTAGAAATGCGGAAGATATCGAAAGATGTTACAGGACCTATACTGTTTTGAGATACATATTTTAAAAAATGCAACGGGATTTTACATGTTTTCCAAAAATTGCAATGATTGTAAGGAATTTTCAAGGATCTCAAGGTATTTTAATCAATTTCATAGAATGTCACGGGATTTTATCATATTTTAGTGGATGTTAGAGCATTTATTCACGAGAAGTGAGACATTTTGTAGGTTTCAAAGATTTGAAGATATTTGAAATTATTTTTCTGGAATTCACACTGCATTTTTATTAACTTATCCTAAATTCTTCTAAATTCCTTGGAATTCTGTTCAATTTTTTAATTCACTTGAATTCTTCTCAATTCAATCAATTCTTCTTATTCAATGGATTTTTTTCATTTTTAAAAGTTTTTATTCAAGTGATCATGATGATCAATTGATAAATTGATCGGAGGATTTTTAATTATTTCAATAGATTTCTTCAAATTCCTTAGCATTTTCAAGAGCTTTAAAAATCTTCAAAGAATTTTAAAAGATTTCGAATATTTTAGGTTTTTTCAAAAGATTAGACGTAATTTTGGATTGATTCTAGTCATCTCATTGTATTTCGAAGGATTTTCAATATTTTAGGGTATTGTAAAATATTTCCAGGCGTTTTCGAGGACTTTGGAAAGTTTCAAGGCATTTCAAAATATATCAAGGGATTTGAAATATTTTAGGGTTTTTGAAAATATTTCAAGGCATTTTCAAGGAATTTGAACGGTTTAAGAGGATTTCCAATTAGTTTAATAATTTTATGGGATTTTAATATTTAGATGGATTTCAAAGAATTTATTCACAAAAATTGAGGAATTTCTTATGGTTTCAAAAATTTCAAGGGTTTTCCAAATATTTTTTGCAATTTATTTGGAATTCACCGTGAATTCTTATTAATGTATCCTGCATTTTTTTTAATTCTTTTGAATTCTTTATTTAGATTTGCCTAAATTTTACTGCAATCAATGGAACTTTTTCGATTTTTAATTTATTTCCAATTCATTTGAATTCTTTTGAATAGATTTGTAGTCATTAGTGATTTTTTATTGGAAATTAGTAGGGTGTTAAAGATTCTAAGAAATTTTGCAATATTTTTCGGAATTCACTATTAATTCTTGATTCACTTTTATTTTTCTAGATTTACTAAATTCTACTTTGGCTTGATCGAAGGCTTTTTTGAATTTTTGAAAGTTTTTTTTCAATTGATCCTGGAATCTTTTAACCTCATCTTGAATCCCTAGCCATTTCATTGAATTATTTTGAATTCCCTTGAATTTGTCTAAGCTTATTTCAAATATATTGAAATCAGTGAAGTTTCTTCACGTTTTTAATTTTTTTTTAAATTTATTTAAATTTTGGTTTTAATTAACCTTGAATTTTTATGAGTTTCTAAGAATTAATCTCGTTTACATTAAATTCCTCTAAATTAATTCCAATTTTATGGAAATGAATGGAATTTCTTCGATTTCCAAATATGTTTCCAAATCACTTGAATTATTCTGAATTTAACTAAATTGTTTTAAAGTTTTATAAATTTGTCCTGAATTTGTCACCCTATGAGCGCGAAAAAATTACCCTATGACTGCGACTGTGACAAAAAGCAGCTAATTTTGAGAAAAATTCAAAAAGTTAGAGTATTTTCAATATTTTTGAGACAATTTTTTCCAAGATTCGGAAATTCTATGTACGGCTATCCGTAGTACTCAAAAATTCGAACAATTTATCCTCACGAATTTTTTTTGACAACAAGAAAATTAACAGAGTTATAGCATTTGCAAAATTTAAAAACAAATGAAAATTGTAAGCCAAACAACGTACGATATGAAAAAACGACAACGGAAGAAAAACGTTTCTTTTCGGAAGCCCTACAAGATAATCATAACAACTTTCTGAATTTTTTTGAAGTATACAAAAATTCAAATTTCGATCGCACAAAAAATAATCGAAAATCAAAAATTCCATCTTGCGGTCAAACTATGCAAGATACGGGAAAAAATGATGAGACAAAAATTATGCACTCAAAAAAGATCTACAAATTTGAAAATAATTACTCTCTGATAGGACGCGTTGTTTTTGTTTAATTAGTTAAAAACAAAATTAAAAATAAAAAAATTGAATTTTTTGACGAACGCCACAAGCAACGAAAAAAATAAACAACCAAAAGTTGTTCACACAAACAAAAAGTACAAAATTGTTATGAACCCTTTTTTAATAGGATGCGTATTTTTTGTTTCAATCGTGACAAATAATTTTTAAAATTTTTAAAATGAACTTTTTGGAAAAACGACACAACCTACCATAAGATTTCATTTAACAAAATTTTTCGCCTTAATTATAGCTACAGATCCACTTTACGCGAGGATGCGTATTTTTGGTTTGCATCATGAAAAATAACATTGAAAATAAAAAAATTAAAATCATGGAAAAACGACACAAGCTGTAATAAAATGTTTAATAACAACATTGTTTTTTTATAGGATGCACACTTTTTTAATTAAAAAAAAAGGTAATGAATATATGTTTCAATACCAATGCATATCATGAACTGTAATAATATAAATTTATTGAAATGATTCATTTTTCAGGGTAGCTAATAACAAAAATAATAAGATATGTAAGAATAAAAATAATAATAAAAGTAATAATAATGAATAAAAAAAAAGAATGAAATTGTATGCAAAATACGATAGTGTTGAACATAATGTAGAAAAGTTTGCATTTTGGACAGTATCAAGTTCAAAGTTCGAGATACGTGATGAGAATGTGTTAGTTAAATCCAAAGGAGCTTCAACGAAAGAGAATTCACAATCATTAAATTACAGTTGTCGATGCTTTGAGATACAATTTTAGAAGGCCCATGCACAAAGGTGGGGGAAGTACAAAGAACGAGCGCGTAGCGTGAGGTAAATGTATCATCGATCGCGAAGCGCGAGAGCCAACAGAGGCGCGCTCTGGGCTCTTTTTATTTTTATTTTTTTAGTGAGAAATGAGTTTTTAGAGTTTCGAAGCTTCAGACAAAAATCCTTATAGTTTCGGTCCGTTGTTCATCCAAGCGTCGTAATATTTTCTATGAAGGAGATGTGAGGGAAAATTATAGGAGGGGATGTAGAGGAAATGGAAGAAGCGAAAGTAGGGAAAGTGAGAGAAAATAAAGGTAGGGGAAGTGTGGGGAAATGAGAGGATGGAAATTAAGGGAAGTGACGGGAAATTAGGGGGAATAATCGAGGGAGGTAGAAGAAGTGATGGAAAATTATGGGAGGGGTAGTAGTGAAAGTGAGAAGACGGGAAGTACAGGCAGTGAGGAGAAATGAGGGTATATGAATAAAGGTAAGTCATGACATAGGAGGGGAGGGGAAGTATAGAGTAAATGAGGATATGGGAATTGATGGAAAGTAGGGGAAAATAAAGGAAGTGGTCGAAGCAGAAGAAGTTGGGGCGATTGAAGGCAAGAAATAGGAGAACTGATGTCAAGAATTAGGGGAAGTGAGAGGAAATAAGCGGTCGCGTGAATGATGGAATAAGTGGTGGGGAGGGAGTACGGAAAGTGAGAAGAGGAGGAAGTGGATGAGGAAGAAGCTGTGGAAGATAGGGAAAGGGAAGGTTGAATTTTGGAGAGGAAAAGTAGAGGTGGAGAATGGAAGTGGGGGAGGAGAGCGGAAGTAAGGGAATGTAGAGGGAGTTGAAGAGAAAAGGTATATGAGGGAAAGGTACGAACGACTTAATTAACGCCCAAATAGGTTGAGAAACCGCTTTTTGTAGGAAAAGGAGGGAAAGTGAGAAGATGGGAAGTAGAGGGAGCGAGTTGAAACTAGGGTTGAAATTGCAAATTTATCTAATTTGTTGAAGATTCGATATTTTTTAGAAAATTTGTCTTCATAGTTAAAAATTCAAATATTTGTAGAGACCTCGTCCTTTTGGCTTAAAAGTTCAACATTTTGAATAAAATTTTTGTTCTTAATTGACTGAAAAATCTTTCTCAGTTGAAAATTCAACTTTGAAGATTCAACTAGATTGTGAAAAATTCGTATTTTTTGGCTTAGTTTCAACTATTTTTGAATCAAACTAAAAATATTTTCTAGGTTGAAACTGAAATTTCCCCTTTTTCCAATTTTTTAAAAAGAATTAAAAAGATTTGAAATTTTAATGATATCAAATTTTCAAATTGAAACTTAAGTCAATCTTTTTTGGTTGAAAATTTAATCATCATAAATGTTTTCGAAATTCGCTTTTCTTGATGGAATTAATTTTTTTTATTTGAAAATTGATCATTCAATTTTGGGTTAAAAATTCAACTACTTGGTCAAAAGTTAAACTACTTTGTTATTTTTTTATGACTCCTAAATTTTACCAAAAAATGTAGTCAGAAAAAATTACGTACAAAAGGGAGTAGGTTGTTAAAATTTTCAGAAAAAGAATGTAAGTAATTTATGCACGGTCACTTAGAACTTTCCAACATATAACTTCCGAGATAGAACCTTTTAATATAGATCTTCCGAGAGAGAACCTTATCGTTTGGACACGTCGATATTATTCAACACATAATATTATGAATCACAAAAAAAATGAGAAAGTAAACAAAGATTGCATTTTTATAACTCATATGTACATGACGTCAGCGTATATAATACAGTCGAGTTACCATAGGAGAAACTCCATCTATCATCCTGATCTCATCCTGGCTTTAGGCGACCCCAATACGTCATTTTCCAAATCTCGAGGCGGAATGGCCCGAGATTTTTAGATCGAAAAAGGGGATGAAGGAGAGAGAAAAGAAAAAGAGAAAAAAAGAGAAAAGATGAAACGGAAGGTGGAAGCGTATAGGAGAGGCACTGCGTAGATGTCTTCGAGAAAACTCGCGGTTCTGACGGCTTGGGTCGTATAAAGTATAAACCAATGCGCCTTACGCCATAGAAATCCATCTATTTTCACGTTCTCCATGCTCATTCCCATTTTTTCTCTGAATGACATTTAAAGCCTTATTGATCCACTAGGATCGGAAAAAAATGATTTTTCATCTGTAATTTTAATGAGATTATGAAAATGGAGAGCAAGATAAAAAAGGCACATTAAGGAAATGGGGAAGAATTATTTCACATTTATCCTGTATTTTTTTATGAAATTTGGACCAAAGAAATTACTAACAAAAAGTATACATTTTTAAGCAAATAGTTGAATTTTTAACTATGAATTTTCAAACAAGTTAGATGACTTTTTTTACCATGGAAGACGAATCTTAGACCCAAAAGGACTTATTTTCTACAGAGGAGTTGAATTCTTACCAAGAAAGACTATTTTAATAAAATAGTTGAATTTTCAACCAAATAATTTTATTTTTATCCACAAAAAAAATAAATCTCAAAAAAAAAAAAAAAAAAATCTTCAACAAGTTGAGTTCAAAGAAAGCTATAAAGTATAAATTTTCAGAAAAAAAAAGAATTTTTAGCAGAATACATGAATTTTTAACCAAAAAGACGATTGATCTAGAAACCAGTTGAATGTTCAGACAAAAATATTTTTTTTTTTGACAAAAATGTCATTTTCTAGTAAATAGTTATAGTTTTAAACGAATAGTCCAATTTTATTTCAAATTGTAGAATTTTCTGCCAATAAGCTTAATTTTATTCGAAATTGTTGAATTTTCAACCAAAGAAAATGAATTTTCAACCAAGAAAATAATTTTTTGCAAGAAAATGAATTTTTATCCAAAAATATGATTTTTCAACAAAAATGTTATTTTCTAACAAATAGTTGAAGTTTCAAATAAATAGTTTAATTTTATTTCAAATGGCAGGATTTTCTGTCAATATAGTTGAATTTCCGGAAAAAATATGAGTTTCCAACAAAAGAATATCATTTTCTGCAAGATTGTTGGATTTTTAATCAAACAGAATGAATTTTCAACCAACAAGATAACTTTCTAACAGAAAATGATTTTTTAACAAAATACATGAATTGCGTACCAAATAGTTGAATTTTGAATTTTCAACCAAACATTCAATACCATGTAGTTAAATTTTTAACTCATGAAGGATAAATTTTCAACCAAAAAAGAGGAACTTCAACCATGAATGACATGAATTTTCAACTAAAAAAGACCAATGATCAACAAAAAGCCGAGTTTTAAGCGCAAAAGTATGATTTTTCAACAAAAAAGTAGATTTTCTACCAAATGGATAAAGTTTCAAATAAATAGTTTGATTTTTGATCAAGTAGTTACATTTCATGTCTATATAGTTAAATTTTCGACAAATTAAATTTTTTACCAAAATAAATGAATTAAAAAAAAAAGATTTTATACAAAATAGTTGAATATGCAAATTTACAGGAAAAGAAATTAATTTTCAAACAAAAAAGAAGAATGTAAAACATAAAACGCATGAATTTTCAACTAGGAAAAGACTAATTATCTACAAAAAAGCTGAATTTTAGGCTCAAAAATATGATTTTTCGACAAAAAAGTTAATTTTCTACCGAATCGTCAAAGTTTCAAAGAAATAGTTTAATTTTTAATCTAGTAGTTACATTTTCTGTCTATGTAGTTGAATTTTCGACTAATTTAATTTTCTACCAAACCAATGATGTTTTATTGGAAAAAAGGATTTTATACAAAATAGTTGATTTTTAAATTTATAAAATAATATTCATGACCAAAAATGGAATATTCAAATTTTCAGGAAAAGAAATGAATTTTCAACAAAAAAAAGAAAAGAAGTCTGAAAAAAATACATGAATTTTTTACTAAATTACTGAATTTTGAATTAGAAAAAAGATGAATCATGAACAAAACAGTTGAATTTCCAGCCCGAAATCATGATTTTTCAACAAAACATTTAATTTTATACAAATTTGTCAAACTTCTCAATTTGAATTTTTCTTTAAGTAAATATTCGAATTTCTGACCAATATATTAAAGTTTTTAACCAAAAATATGAGTTTCCATAAAAAAAGTTGAATTTTCAACCATAAAAGATGATTATTCAACCAAGCAAGATAACTTTTCTGCCTTATAACTTTTTCTGTTAATTGTATAGTAAGTAGTTTATTTTTGAACTTATAAAGGATAAATTTATAATAAAAATGGAATGGATACATTTTTAGATAAAAAATTAATTTTCAACACGAAAACATTGTTATTAAGAAAAACGCTGATTTTCTCTCAAATAATAAAACTGTCCAATAAATAGTTCAATGTTGAACCAAATACTTTAATTTTTCACCAACATAGTAGAATTTAGAACGAAAAATATAAGTTTCTAACAAAAACAAGTTAATTTTCAACTCAGAAGTTTAATTTTCTACCAGAAATTTGAATTTTTAACCAAACAGGATAAATTTTCTACAAAGAAGATAACTTTCTTTAAAAAAAGACGAATTTTCAACCAAACAGTTGAATATGAATAACCAGTTGATTTTTCTACCGAATAGTTTAATTTTCAAATCAATAGTTTAATTTTCAACCAAATCGTTGAATTGTTAACTAAAAATTTCAATTGTTAACAAGAAAGTTGATTTTCAGCAAAATAATTTAATATCCTACGAAGTTGTTGAATTTTTAACCAAAAGCATTGCATTTTCGGAAGAAAATATATTTTCTACAATAACGACGAATTTTTAGCAAACTACATGAATTTCCAAATATAAAAGGCCAATTTTTAATTAAAAGTATCAATTTTCAACTAAAAATGGGATATTTACATTTTCAATTAAAATAATTATTTCTCAACCAACCAAAAACGTCTTTTCAACCAAATAGTTCGATGTCCACCCAAGGAGATGAATTTCTGAATAAAATTATGAATCTTCAGAAAAAATAGAATTTTCAATAAAAGAGTCTTACAGCCAACCAAACAGTTGATTTCTTAACCAAAAATATGGTTGTTAACATAAAAAAAAAAGAATTCACCCAAAAAGACGAACTTTGCACCAAACATATGAATTTTAATCCAAATAATTGATTTTTTAACAACAACAAAAAGTTTTCAGCCAAAGATGAACCGAATTTTTAAAGAAATGGTTGAATTTTTGACTAGAAATTTGAACTTTGTGTCCAACTTTCTTAAGGGTAAGTTTTGTAATGCTGTTTCTGAATTTATATAGTCAATTTTTAAATTAAAATATAACTTTAATTGAGATGTTAGTTTAGTATCAATAAACTTAAAATTATTACACAAAAATTGAGAAAAAATTACTAGGTTAGGTTAGAAGTATGACGTAAAAATGTATTTCTAGTGAAAACCAGATTTGGGGCAAGCCGTTCCAAAATCCAAAAAAACAAAACTAATAATATAATTAGTATCTAGATGCTTCAATTCCTCAATAATTCCCAATTATAATTTAATGTCTTTCATTCAAAACAAAAATACTGGTCAGGGCCTTGGTAGCGCCTGTTTTCAAATGGTAGGATGGTGGTCAGAATCTCATTAGAATAACTGGCCTAGAAAAACTATGTGCGTCTATTCAGGCCCCAATCTTGTATTTTAGCCAGGAATTAGTTGGGTCCTGATGAGGATAGGAGGACCGGAAAGTTCTAGTCAGGAACTAATCGGGTTATCTAAATATATGCAAACAACGATTTTCAAGCAATAAAATATGAACATTTGATATCATGTATTCACAATTCATATGAATTTGAATATTCTGATTCATTTTGTTATTTAAAAATAGTTTTTCACATATATTCATATCACAGCTGAATAATAAACCTACTGGAAAATAGAGAGGGTTTAGACGGCCGCTGGAAGGGTATTCCTGTCAGGACCTGATCAGAACTTCTAGATAGAGCCTGGCTGAAACAGATATACAAAACTAGTCTGGCCCTATTTATTCTTCCCAATCAGCACCCGATCAGGAAATGGGAAAACTAGACGGGGCCCTTCCGAATCCCGATCGCAATTTCTAGATGGGTGGAAGCCGCTCGCTTATAGATACACTTTTAAGAAATTAAAAAATGGGCAGTAAACTGAATTTCAGTGAACTTTTGAAGAAAGTGGAAGGAATTTCAGAGTATCGGGATATTGATGTACTTGTAAAGTACGTGGGTACGAGTATGCAATAAAATTCAACATATATATGTGAAATGTACGCCTTCTCGCTTGTAGCAATTTATACGCAATGGTAACGCCCAAAGTTTGTTCAGCGACGCGTTCCTGCCCTCTCGTTTGAACGATTCATGAGATCTGACGAGGTGCTGCCCTTTCAGGGATTTCGACACGTTTGTTACGTGTACACTGCCATCCTGATCAAGAAACTATACAACTGCATTTGTAACCAACCGAGACATTGAATGAAACGCGTTTGCTTCTGAAACTTTCGAAACTTTATCGATATTTTCGATATTCCCAAATATTCTTGATATTCTTTATACAAGGTGTCTAGTGTCCTGGAAGTTCTTCAAAACCTGGAAAAGTCCTTGAATTCGTTTTTACCTGGAAAAACCTAGAAAAGTTGTTTTCTAAACTTCTTCTCTGCAGAACGAAAAAAGATTACCTTTTTAGCAAGAGACTGTTTATTTTATCACGGGGAAAATCACGAAACTACAATAGAAACTCTCGTAAGATCACTGAAGTTAAGCAGTGTTGGGCGTGGTTAGTACTTGGATGGGTGACCGTTCGGAAATACTGCGTGCTGTTGGCCCGTCGTGGGTGTAGTGAGCTCACATTAGTAGTACTAGTAGTAAAATAATCCACCTAAAAATACTACCCGAATCGGGTAGTGCCACGACTACCCCGAAAGGGAAATGGCTTAATGGTATTAAAAAAATGGTTAGAGCAAATAAAAAATTGGTCGGGGCAAAGTTACCGATTTTTGAAAATGTCGTTTGAGACTAGTAATTATTTTAGTTAGTAATTTATTTGCCTTGTATTTTTATTTCTTTTCTTACAGTTGCTTCATTCTGACGGCTGTAATTGTAGTGAAGAATGTTAATATTTGGTTGAAAATTCAACAATTTTTATTAAAAAGTCATACTTTTTATTTGAAATATCTACTATTACGTTATTCGTTGATAATTCATAATTTTTGGTAGAAGATTCATCTTTTTGGTTAAAATGCCTTCCTTCTGGTTGAAATATAATTTTTTAACGGAAAACGTAACTATTTCATTTTTGACTGGGAACTGATATTTTTTAAATTGAAAATTGAATTACCTGGGTAAAACTTAATCACTTTGTTAAAAACTTGTTTGTTTGAGGGTTGATCCCTTTGATTGAAAATATAAACATTTTGCTGAAAATTCTTTTTTTCAGTAAAAATTAATTTTTTAATCTACAAATGTAACTTTCCCATTTTTTTCTGAAATTTAATCTTTTTAAATCAAAAATTGGTATTTATTGTTAGAAACCTGATCCTGTTGGTGGGACGTTTCTCTCTTTTGATTAAAACTGCAAGTTTTTGTTGAAAAATTGACATTTTTTTGAAAATTCGTATTTTTGGGTTGAAAATGCTGTCCTTTGGCTTGAATGTTCAACAATTTCTTTGAAATTTTTTCCTGTCTTGGCTGAAAAATCTTTATTCATTGATAATTCACCTTTTTTATAAGAAAATTCGTCTCTTTGGTAGAAAATTAATAATTTCGGGTTGAAAATTCATCTGATTTGTAGAAATTTTCTTCCGTTTGTTAAAAGTTTACCTACTTTATTAAACATTCACTCTTTGGTTGCAGAATTGCAGAATCATCATTTTAGTTGACAATTCATCTCCGGTTCAAAATTCAACTATTTAGTTGGAATTTTTTCTACTGGAAATTAATCAATTTTAATTGAAAATTAAATTGTTCGTTTGCGAATTAATAAATTTTGTTGAAAATTTCTCTTTTTTGATTGAAAATTAGTTTTCTTTGTAGGTTAAAAGTTAAACTATTTAGTCAAAAATTTAACTATTTCGTTGATTTTTTCTTCAAATTCAACTCTTTGGTTAAAAATTTAACTATATTATTGGAAATTTGTTTTTTTTTTTTAATTTCATCTCTTTTTTAATAGAAAATTCATTCTCTTTATTGAAAATTCAACTACTTGGTTGCAATCTAAAGAAACTTAATTTAAAATTATTTTATTGGCTGAAAATTACACTATTGAGTTGAAAAAACTCTATTTTTGTATGGAAATTAGTTTTTTTAGTTTTTAGTCCAAAATATTGAATATTTTATTGAAAATGCACCTTTTTTGGCTTATAATTCAACCTGTTGGTTGAGCATAGAACTACTTTGTTGAAAACTCATTCTATTCGCTGATAATTGAACTATTCTGTCAGAAATGATGTTTTTTTGCATCGAAATTTTTTTTTCTTGAAAATTTAACTATTCCAGTTTTGGTTGAAAATTCATCTTTTTTCAGTAATTTAATCTTTTTTGGTAGAAATTAAAGATCTTCTCAATTGAAAATTCAACTATTTGATTGACAACTAAACCAACTAAACAACAACAAAAACAACTAAACTTCAAATTTATTATATTGGTTGAAGACAACTATTTTGTTGAAAGTCCTTTTTTTTACGAGAATTAATTTTTTTAACTGAAAACTTAACTAAACCATTTATGGATGGAAATTTATCGTCTTTAGTAGAAAATTCAACTACTCAGTTGAAAATCTATGTTACTATTTGATTGCAAATTGGTTTATTTTGTCGAAAATTTATCTTCTTTTGGTAGAAAATTTCTTTGTTGAAAATTCGACGTTTTGGTCAAGATTTCATCTTCGCAGGTTAAAAGTTAAACTATTCAGTTAAAAATTCAACTATTTTGTTGATATTCTTTTTTGAAATTCAACTCTTTGGTTGAAAATTTAACTATTTCATGGAAAATTTTTTTTTTTGTGTTGTTGTTGAAATACCAACTATTTAATTTTTCGTTGAGAATTCGTCTTTTTGTCGAGCTTTCCAATTTTCGTGTTAAAAATTCAACTATTTTTAGTTAAAGTTCAATTTTTTTTCAAAATAAGACTATCTGGTTAAAAAATCATTTTTGTAATTTCAAGTATATTGATAAAAAATCAACACTAAAATTTTTTTCTAATTTTCTGAAGACGATCCTAAACTTTTCTGTTGATAGTTTTCTAACACAACAAAATAATCCAATGGAAATGGCGATAGACTTAGCACCGTTCAGCTTTAAGAAAATTACCTGGAAACATATTTTTCATCTATTTTATTAATAAATGACGCTGTTCAGTGGAAAAAAAACGTTTGAAGTATTAGCAGCATATTTTTTAATTTTCATAACAATATCTGCAATCTTTCAATACTTTTCAAAATCCTACAATGACCGTAAAAACTATTTACCAATTGAATATTTTAGTATAATTCATTCATTTAATTTGAATAGTTTGAAATTTTATCATACTTGAGTACATCTAAATGCTGAATTCGAGGGTAAAAAATTTCAAAACCTTATTTTCTCTCTGAAATAGGTTCAAAGAAGCGGAAGAATTTCTTACTATTCCAAAAGTAAACATAACTTTATTAACAGGATCAACTGAATAAGTTCAAAAATCATCAGCTTTAAGTAGTTTTAAAATCATTATCCGTTAACTGAAATTTCTTTTTAATTCACATCATTCCCTAAAAATAAGGTCTTACCATTTTCAAAGTTTGGCTGGCCAAAAATGACATGTACTACTGAAATTTCACCTTTCCATGTTGTCCGACTTCTCGATGGATTGTACTACTGAAACCATACGGTTTTTTTTTAATACTGCTCGTAAATACTCCCCTTCTTCGTCACAGATCATTACACAAAGATTGACCGTCCCTCAGGTGACGTCACAATTATAAACCCCTCTCCCTTTAAGTCAAAATTTCGTTTCTGATTTCATAAGATAAACGTCCAAAATAAAATAAACATTATTTTAACAGATCCACTGCCCCAGATTTAAATCGAATCATATTGCATTTTCAACAGAATCGTTTAATTTTGAACCGAAAAAGATTAATTCCATGACAAAGGAGATGAATTTTCATCAAAAGAGTTGAGTTTTCAAGCTAAACAGTAGAGTTTTTTTAGAAAACAGTGAGTACAGAATTTTTTTAATTGAAGGTCAAAGTATTGACAACTGTAATTTGTTGATTGGAAATTCTCTAATGTTAAAGCTCCTTCGGCTTTAACGAGCACATTCTCATCTGGGACTGCCTATTCAGATATTGCAAAATAGGGTACAACTTTCATTTTTCATGAGCAGTTTAATGTTTGTTCCTTATTGTTCATTGAATTTTATTCTCAACTACCTTGAAAAATGTATCATTTTAATCAATTTATATTATTGCAATTCATAATATGCATTGGTATTGAAATGAAACATATATATTTTCAATGTCTTATTTTGTAATTGAAACAAAGTACGCATCCTATAGCGAGAAAATTAATTTTTATTAAACTTTAAATATCAACTTGTGTCTTTTTTACATAAATTTAATTTGTTTATTTTCAATGTTATTTTTTACTATCCAAACTAAAAATACGCATACAAGCATAAGGCGGTTCTAAGCAAATTTGTAGATATAATTTAGGCAAAAAATTTTGTTAAATAAAATGTAATTGTAGCTTTTGTCCCTTTTCCAAATGTTAGTTTTTACATGTACAATATAGTTTCATAATAAAAGTTCAAAATAAATTTCTTGGTCTTATTTGGTCGAACAACGCTTGTATTTTCATTTCTTTTTTGTACCTTGTGTTGTTTTTCAAAACATTTAATTTTTTTATTTTCAATGTTCATCGAATTTTTTCATAGCTTGTATCGTTTGTCCAGACTTTAATTGTTTTAATTTTCAGTTTTATTTTTCACGATTAAAAAAAAACGCGTCCTATCAAAAAATCATTCATAAAAAATGTGTTGCTCTTTTTTGGATCAGCAACTTTTGTATATTAATTTTTTTGATAGCTCGTGTCGTTTGTCCAAAAATTTAATTTTTATATTTTTAATGTTATTGTTCACGACTAAAACCAGAACTGCGCATTTATCAACAAACAATTGATAAAAAAAATTGGTAGTTTTTATTTGGTTGAACAATTTCTGTCTCATTATTTTTGTGGCTTGGATCGTTTGTCCAAAATTTTCATTTTTTCATTTTCAATGTTGTCTTTCTACGAATAAAACAAAAACCACGTGTCCTATAAAAAAGTGATCTACAAAAAATTTTCAGATCTTTCTTGGGTGCCTAATTTTTGTGAATTCATATTTTTCCGCATTTTGCATAGTTTTGCCATAAAATAAAATTCTTTCGTTGCTCATTATTTTTTGTGCGATCAAAATCAGAATTTTTTATTTCGGAAAGTTACTTGGGAAAAGCATAAAATCAATCTTATAATGAACAATAGACAGGAACAAATTAAGTTTTCTAAAGCAGTTGTAGAATTTTCTTCCACGCACTTTTGAAGATGATATCAATGTTTACTCATGTGTCTTTCGTGCTCAAAATAAATATTTTCTCGTTGGTTCCAAATATACTCTAAGAACAAAATCTGTCTATTAATTTATTTACGGATGAACCTTTCTTTAAAAGAAAAGTAGTAACCTGCAAATATAAGATTTTACTCAAATCAAATATATAAAAAAAGGGTCAGGTACGATTTGATTTTTCATGGTTTTAGTGACTGGAACGGTACTTGAATGATTAATTAATTAGTTGCAAACCGAAATTTTTTATCTCTGAGTGAAATTCATCATTTCGAAAATGGCTGTGCTGCTTCATACATATATAGAGTTATCAGTGAAGTTTTTATAATCGTTAACGTGAATACATCGCAGGCACGAAAACTCACTAAGGGCATGCAATTCGGTAGTTTGCGTTAAAAAATGAGCATTGTTTGGATACATGTGTTTCCATTTTGAGAGATACACTTCCAAACTATTCGAAAATGACGTCAAGGAATTAATGTTTCTTTTTGTGGACACGAAGACGAAAATCTGACACACGAGATACAAAGATATGACATGAAATGTTCATTCTACTTCTCCAGTCTCGTTATCATCTTTTCCATTACTACAGTTCCAGTTTCTATGATTCAGGAATGCTTCAACAAATTTTTTCATTATTATAAGATAGCGCATTTCTGCAAACAGAGACACACATACATAGACTGAAATACCATAATATAAGGTATACTCATCCGAAAACTATAATTATTTAGAACCAAATATTCAACAGTTTTGCGAAAAGTTTAAAATATATGATTAATAATGATAAATTCAATTTTTTAGTTTCAAATTTTTTCAAAAAATCAATTATTCGAAATGACACATTGAAAACTTGAGACACAACAAGAATTAGTCAAATTTTTGTCTCTCTACACAAACAAGAATTTGAATTTAAATGGAGAAAATATCGGCATGAACACGGACGATACAATATTTTCATAATCAAAGAAAATTTGTTTTGTCTCAAGAAAATTTACTCAATAAAAGAGGATCAAATTTCTTCGATGAAGTACTTTCTCTTGAAACAAGAAATATTTTCTTATATCAAGAAAATATTGTTTTTTTTAGCAGTAAAAATATTTTCTTGAACAAAAATGAATTCTTCTTCCGTGGACACAAACTTGACAAATAATTTTTTCCTGGTAAGGTTTGAAGGTAATAAAAACTTGGTCAGGATCATACGTTTATTAAGCCTTTCTTCACAAGTATCAAAAGGTGTCACGTGGATTTCAAAAGCTAATGAAGCATTTTTGCAAATTTTGTGTCTACTTTTTTTTTATTTTCCTCTACAATAATTGTGATTAATAATTCATGATTATAATAATTCAATATCAATTACGGTGCAAATGCAAATACAAGATCATAAAATTAAAGTTCTTAGGACCATATGTAATGTAATAATTCTCGCTGACAATGCTGAGCTCATGAATCATTAAAAATTCAAGATACGAGAATTATGAAAATTCACGAAAATCTTTCAAAAAATTGAACAGACATAAAGCTTCCTATAAAAAATCAAACAAACGAAAATAAAAAAAGAGGAAAGAAAAAGAAGGCAATCTCCGAATCCGCTTCCTCCTCCTTTCTCTGGTCATCTTATCGTTTTGTATGTTTTTTTTAAATTTGCAATCAACAAACATTTACAAAAACTCTACCGACGTTTTGGTGTTCATTTCACATCCTTCTCAAGAAAGTAAGGAAAATTCGAACATCTCAAGACCCTCTCACTCACACCGGAACGTCGACAAGCTGTTTTTCAACATTTTTTAATTGTAATTTTAAGAAAAGACGAAAAAAATAGGAAAGGGGATATATATCTTAAGTTGAATTATTCGATTATGTCGGCAAAAGCAATATGTTCTGTCTCGAATTTCTTAAAGAAGAGACGATTCAGAGTATCGTTCTTGTATATTGGAAAAATCACGCTGGCATTGTTGCCATCTAAACGTATTTTAACTCTTCCGTAAATATTATCAAGGTCTTCTCTACGAGCCGTTAATGGAAACAAATATTTATCCATAATTAGTCCAATGATGTACTTGTGATTCTCATCCAGTCCTACATTGCAAAAATTTCTGGGTATATGGAAACTTCGACCTCTACCAAATGAAGATTCGTAATGAGAAACATGGAGTTGAATGGGAAGAGGTCGAATTGCCTCATATTTATGTTTTTTAACTGATTCTGCAAAAGAAAAATAAAAGTAAGCAAATGTATTGTAAAAACTTATAATTTGTGCACAATTTAAGAATAAATGTAGATAGGTAAGGTGTTTTCCGAATTTTTACCCCCCCCCCCCCCCTTTGTGTAAGATACCGAAGAATCTTGCTAAGATTTTATAAACATTCATTTTTATTCAAACTACTATTCTTCATTATCTGAATCATCAAAATTCCTATTTATTTCTCGCATGCCTTATAGTCCTTCCACCTTTTTTCGTTTTCCTCCTAAGTGCAAACTGGATTGATGGAACCCCATAAAAAACCCAATTATATTTGGTTAAATGTTCATTCTTTTTGATTGAAAAGTATAATATTAAATTCATATGCTTTTTTTTATTTGATATGTTATTATTTGGTGGAAATTTCAATAATATTGATAAAAAATCATTCTTTTGGTTAAAAATTTAACTATTTTGTTAAAAATTCGTATTTTTTCTTGAAAGTTCAACAATTCAATTGCATTGTTTCTTCTTTTTTGGTTTGAAAATTCATCTCTTTTTGTAGATATTTATTTTTTTTGTTAAAATGCAACTGGTTAGTTAGAAATTAATCTGTTTTGGTTGAAAATTAACATTTTTGTTGGCAATTTTCACTTTCAATTACATTTTTTATGTGGAAAATTCAACACTTTGGTTAAAAATTAAACTACTGTATTGAAAACTTTTGTTTGTGGAATAATCATTGGAAACTGAAAATGTAACTGTTTTACAAAAAGTTTTTCTTTTTGAATTAAAATTTCTTTAGTTTGGTAGAAAGTTAAACTGTTTAGAAAAAAATTCAACTGTTTTGTAGAAAATTAAATTTTTTGTTGAAAATTTGTTTTCAAACAGTTTTTATCATTCCATTTTTGGTTGAAAATGGGCCTTTTTAAGTTTTAAAATTCAACTGTTTGGTTCAAAATTTATGTATTTGGTTGAAAATTCGTCTTTCAGGCGTCTGGTTAAAACTTAAAACTGTTTGAATTCAAAATTAACATTTTTGTAAAAAATTCACATTTTTCTTAAAAAATTCAACTATTTTGTAGAAAATTCAATAATTTGGTAGGAAATTTAAAACTTGGTGAAAAATTCATTGAAAATTCATGTATTTTGTTAGAGATTCGTTCTTTTAGGTCGAAAATTGATACTCATGGTTCAAAATTGATCTATTTCGTTGAAACTTAATTTCTTTTTCTTAACTTCATCTTTTTTGGTTGAAAGTGAAACTACTCTTGAAAATTCATTTATTTGGTTGAAGATGTAGAATTTTATATAAAAATCCACCTCTTTGGTTAAAAATGGGACTAGTATGTTGCAGATTCGTCTTCTTGGTTAAAAAATAATTTGTTAGGAAAATCTTGAACTATTATGTTGTAAATTTAAATTTTCAGTAAGAAATACTGTTTTTTGTTGAAACTTTATACTTTTGAGCTGTAAGTTCAACTGCTTTGTAGAAAATTTGTATTTTCGTACTGTAAATCATTTTTTTCAAGATAAGCTTATTATTTCAGTTTTGACGAAGACTGGATCATTTTAGATTAAAAAAATCAACTGCTTGGTTCAAATTCATGTATTTTTTTACACACATGTCTTTTTGGTAGAAAATTAACTTCTATAATTAAAAATTTAACAATTTTGTGGAAAATTCGTCCTTTTGGATAAAAATTCAACAATTCATTGCCAAACATACTTCCTTTTCAGAAGACAAATTCCTTAGATTTAAAATTTAACTGTTCGGTTAAAACTTGAACTAGTTTGTTGGAAATTTATCTTTTCTGGTAGGAAATACATTTTTTTGTTAAAAATTCCACTGTTTGGTTGAAAATTAATTTGTTTTAATTGAGGATTTCAAGTGTTTTATTCAAAATCTGTCATTTTTGGTTAAATTTCTATTTTTTGGTTGAAAATTCATCTTTTTCGTGGAAAGTTGAAGTTTCTTAATAAACATTAATTTTTTTATTACAACTTGAACTATTTTGTTGACAATTAGTTTTTTTGTTGGTTGAAAATAATGTTGTTAACTGAAAATTTAACTATTTAGTTTAAATTCATATTTTCTTTTTAAAAACTCAACTCTTTAGTAGAAAATGATTCTTTTTTGTTGAATATACAACTATTTGGTTTGAAATTTACGTATTTTGTTGATAATTTGTTTTTTTCAGTAGAAAATTTATTTCCTTTGTTGAAAATTCAATTATTGGGCTAAATTTCATCCATTTGGTTGAAAATTCGTTTTTCTTTGTTATGGAATGGTTCTTCTTAGTTAGAAATTCATCTTTTTCATTAAAAATGTATAGTCTTTTTGGTAGAAAATTAATCTTTTTGGTTAAAAATCAAACTATTTTCTTAAATTAATTTATTTGGTTAAAAGTTCATTTATTTTCTTGAAAATTCGCCTTTTTTGCCAAAAAATTAATTTTATTGCTGAAAAATTCAACTAGTTGTTTGAAAATGTAAGCAGTTCGTTTAAAATTAATATTTTTCAGTAGAAAATTAATCCTCCTGTTGGAAAATTCGACTGTTTTATAGAAAGCTTGCCTTCTTGGATTAAAAATTAGGCAATTTGGATCAAACTTTTTCTATTTTTACACTGAAAAATATTTCTGAATTGGAAATTCAACTATTTCGTGAAATGTTTTACCACTTCCGTAATTCACCAGAAACAGTGAGAAATATCCCCCCCACCCCTCCCTTCCCTAGACAAATGAAATCGTCTTAGGTTATTTTTGGATAACCTTTGAAATAATTCATGAAAAAGATGTCTTCAAAAATTACGTGATATGGAGGGGGGGGGGGGGTATGTGGTTAAAAAATTGATAAAAAATGTTGCGTAAAAAACAGAACTTTGGAATGTAAAATATTCTTAATTTCAACGTGTAGAAAATACGAATTGGAATTTAACAGTCGAGAAAATAAGGGTTTTTCCTTATAACTTTCGAATTTGCGTAATTTATACACAAGTTCTAAGTAAATAGAACACTTCTGCTATGTACATTAATGATTATTGAATTTCCTTATCATTTCTCATAATTTTGAGTGTGTGGAGGTGACGTGGCCTATTTGAAGGTTTCACAATATTGCCTTTTTACTGTTTCAATAAAGTTCAAGATGCTACACAATCTCGCTGTATTGATTAATTCTTTCTGTTTGTCACGCTTAAATTTCCATTTCGCAATAAAAAAGTATATCGGAATCAATAATGCACTTTAAATTATACATATCATGAAACTTACCCACAGGCGTAGTGCAAATCACGAAGATAAAACACGGAACACCAATCAGGGCCCACATTTTTCTAAAATAAAGGAAACACAATTATGAAAAATTTCGATTAAAGTGCCAATAATGAATGTTGTTCAAAATGTTTCAGTTTAGTTATAGTATTCGTTATCTCATTCGTCATTCCCAAATATTTGTACTTCATGATCTTTTGACACTGAAGTCGCGGAAATATTTGAGATTTATGACATCTTGCACAGTTTTGACTTACAAATCTGATTCAGTATGGAAATTTTACTAATTGAGTTATCAGGTAGGTGATGAAATATTTATTCCACTAATTAAATAGTAATATTTCTGAGTATATTGAATTTTGTAAAGCGTCTCAAAAACTGGAAGATTTTATGTAAACTAATTTTGCAGATGTATTCTGATCGATATGGGCATATGTCTAGCACCTTTCACTTGTATTTCCCTTAAAGATACTTAAGTAATTTTGATAAATTGATAATGAATATTAGTTTCGGTTCATCTATTATAGTGAAAAGAGAACCTTAAAAATGGTTATAAATAGATTAATACTTCAGATCAGAAGCAATTAAAGTTTAAATGTTCGATTTTTAATTAGGTCAGCTTATCTCGATCTACCCACGAGGTAATGAAACACAATATACATTTCAAGTTAGTTCAAACATAATTATGATTATTTGAGAAAACCTGTATTCAGAGAAGCATGTTGGCACACATTAATTACTGTTTGCGTTTGCTTTTCTAAAGAATCGTATTTTGAAACAATGAATCGTCTGCATAAAAAATGTAGAAACAACCATTATACACTGAAAAAATGATTAGTTGGACAAACTATTTAGTTGATGTGACTTAGTACTGCTATTTCATTAGTTGATGTTCCTATTTTTTTTAGTTGGCACAAGAATTCCATTAGTTGCAGTGACTTTTCAATTAGTACCAGCAACTAAGAAAATGTTTGTCCTAACTAATTAATAAATAAGCTACTATATCTTACATAGTTGAAGCTACTATTTTATTAGCTGGCATAACAATTCCAGTAGTTGCGATAACTATGCAATTAATACCAGCTACCAAGAAAATTGTTGTCTAGTTAATAGAATAGCAGTACCATGTCTTACAAACTAAATAGTTGGACCAACTAATCATTCTTTAAAGTGAACCATAATACCCTTTAAAATATAATTAAAAAATTTGGAAAAGTTTATAAATACCTTTCTGTGGCACAACATTTTTTGTATTAAATCATCCAATGCGCAGTTTGTTTCAGAAACTCATTTTCTTTTTTAAATTTTCTTCCACAGACAGTGAAATGTTTTCAAGTGAAAATGAGAACCAAAAATCATTTTTCTTTGCACAATTAAATATTATTTCAATGATTAATATCTAATTGGAGATAGTAGTTCGCATCTATTCAATTACGGAATATCATTCATAAGTACCTTCAGCTAATATAGTCAAATTTCTAATATTGTTCCTGCAAAAATTTCATTAATAATTTGTTTACTGAAGAGTCAAAGGTTCCAGAATCATGCCCATATGTTATAATGAAAATTGCGTACAATTTTTACGATTTTTGCAAATCTACACCACATGTAAGATACAAAACGCACCTTATATTTTTGATTTATTCCTTTTCTTGTCAATTCAAACACGCGTTCCTACATAATTTGCCATTTTGTACAGATCTAATTGTTTTTTTATTTTTAGTTTAACAACCAATAATCTGCAAGCATTAGAAGGTGTCACGTGGCTTTCGAAAAATGAAGAAACATTTTTTACCATAATATTCTTATTCCTTTCAAACACTTTTATCTCTTTATACTGCGGGATATTGTGAACAAAAAACCGTTCAAATATTGATACAAGATTATGAAATTAATTTACCTAAGTACAGTTTATAATGTTATATTTTTGCTGACAATGAACGATAGGACAGGGTTTAAAAATAGCTGGGTCAAAATTGGGACAGACCTGAATTAGCATAGGTTTCTTCTTTCATAGAGTATATTTTTACATCGAAATGTATCCGAAAAGTATGCAAAAATATTTTTTAATTATAAAATGGGCTACTCCATCGCCAGTTGAATTATTCTTGTGCCTCTGCGAAACAAATATTTTCTGGCTCGAATTTCCGAAAAAACAGACCATTTAGAGGATCATTCTGATATTGTGGAAAAATCATGTTGGCAATGTTGTCAGTCATGCGTATTTTAACTCTTCCATAGTTATTACCAAGGTCCACCGGAAAAGCCGATAACAGAAATGAATGTTTATTCATAATTACTCAACTCTCCTTTTATTCTCTACTCCCCCTCCCTTTCTTTACACACACATCCCTTCACTTCCCCTTCACATATATTTCCTTTCCTGCCCATCCTTCCACTACTAAACCTCACAACACTCCCCCTAAAAATAATCTTGCATCCCCTAATTCCTGTATTCTCCTTCCCCTCTCTTACCTACTACCCTTTCGCTCCTCTTCACATATCTCCTCCCTTCCCCTGATTCTACTCTCTGATGTTTACCTCACCTCCTCTAGTACTCTTCCCTCTCTTTTCCATATTTCTCATCCCCTCATATTCCCTTATTTCCATTCTCTTTCTTCCCTTTCTCCCTACACTTATCATACTTTCCTCAGCCTTACTTTCCTATTATACCTCCATCCTTTACTCCCACATTCTCTTTCTTCGTAATGCTTTCCATTCCCTTATTACCCCTAATTCCCCTCTTCTACTCACACTTACTTCCTATCCCTACTGTTACATCCCCTAACTTTCCTTGCCATCACTCTACAATCTCTACATCGCTCACCTCACTTTCCCTACTACCACCCTCTCTTCTCCTTACTTTTCAGACCCTCATAACTTATAATTTCCCTCTCCACTATTCCCCTCCCCTCGCTTTTCTCACTTCCCTTCCCACACTTTAACAAGCCACACTTCCACACCCCACACTTCCACTTATCGCACTTCCCATCCCTAGAGAAATGTACGAATGACGGACACACAGCGGGGCAAAAAGAGTTTTTCTGAAAATTTGTCAAGAGTTAACAATTTTATCCGATTTAAGCATTTTTTTCCAAGGTAACTAACTTCCGAAGAGAGCTGATTTTGAACCTTTTTTAAATTTATTTCCATTTAACAACAAAGTTGACATTTAAGAATGATTTTTTTTCATAAAAAATCTCACTTTTTGGCAACTAATTATATTTCTGTAAAACATCATGAAATTTGAAAATGAGAATAATATTTAGTGAGTTAAAACATTTTAAAAATGTGTTTATTTTTATATCAACAAATTAACGATTGGAAGTGCTACTTCAAGATTAAAAAGGCCTGGAGACAAATTATTATCATAACCATTCCACTCTTGACAAAAATGATTTAAACTTTTTAGGCAATAAATAACATGTACGATTTTTTGATACCTGATTAAAATTGTAGACTGCTTATATAAATTTGAATAAAAAATAAAGATATACGTCTATTTTCGACCAGCAGAATTTTTTCTTTCAACGAAATAAATTTTCAATTACTTGAAAAAATCCTTTTCTCATGATGCTTTATAAACCAATAATAATTGCCTATTTTATAGACAATTTTGTAAGCAGATTCACAACTTGACTACTTATGGACAAATTGATGTTGTTTTTTGTTTCGAAACAGACTGCCAGTGAGTCAGAAGCAACCATATTCCTAAGAAGACTTCATGAAGCAAGAATATTTGTTCTTTATGAAAGTAAATTTTATAAACAAGAAGAGATTTTCGTCAATCTTTAACCAGATTTTCTCGAACGAAATAATTTTCAATTACTTGGCAGAATCCTCCCATAATAATCCTTAATTAACAAACAATAATTGTTTATTTTATGAAAAAGTTCACAACTTGACTACTTTTCAACATATGAATCTCATTTTTTTACGAAATCCACTGCTAATAATTCAGAAAGGACCTTATTTATTAGGAGACCTTGTCAGACCAGACGATTTGTTATCTTTTTGAATATAAAAAAATATAAACTACAAGTGAAGATTGAGAGACCGCTACATCCAAAACACTCAAAACTATTTTTGGTTGAATCAACCAGAATTCTGGTTAAATATGCCCTTCCAATTTTTTCTGGTTAAACCGACCAGAATTCCGTTTAAATTAAACAGAAATTCTGATTAAAATAATCAAAATTCTAATTGCTTTGACCAGAAAAAATATTAAGGCCATATTTAACCAGAATTCTGGTTGATTTAACCAGAAATTTTTTTGAGTGAAGCACAAGCACTGCAGGTAAAGTGTGAATTTTGTACTGAAATTAAAAAAAAAAAACATTGTGGCTCATTGATAAAACAACATAATAAAGGTACACGGCCAAGTTATTTTGTGTTGATAACGTTGAAAAAACAATCTTCTGGTTGCAGATTGGAGAAAATCTGCATCAGTTTGAAAAATTTATTTAATAAAATAAGAAAGCCAGTAATTTGAGAAAGTCTCCTAATAATATAAGGTCTCTTTCTGTGTCACTGGTAGCTGATTATATGAAACGGAATCACATTCATTTCTTGGAAAGCACTCAAGTTGTAAATTTGTTTAAAGAATACAAATGTATTATTATTCGATGAAGTATCACGAAATATGAATTTTTCCAAGTTATTTAGAGTTAATTTAGCTGGAAACAAAAATCTGCTGATGAAATATTGACGAAAATCTATATTTGTTTATAAAATTCATTCGAATAAATAACAGATATTTGCAGTATTTGTTCAAAAAGTTTCAAATCAATTAACTAAACCTTTTTTTAGTGTTCAAACCTTCATGATTATTTTCTTTATCTTCAATCAAATTTTTGTTATTGTTTCAGATCTCGACTCCCAAAAAATAAATACCCTGATTTTCTTGATAAAACTTATGTGCTTTAGATAAATTCTTTCAAACAAAAGTGTTATGTGGAAAAAATATATATTTTTTTAATTGGTTTTTAAATGTAATTTTTGCCTATTTAATTTCATGTTTTTTCTTCCAGTAAAAAATAAGTTTCAAAACATTTTTTCATGCAAAATGAAATTCTAAAAAAATGTTTGAAAGTGCAATTTAAAATTGGTAGATTTTTGGTATCATCATTAATTTAGGGGCATTCAAATAATTTTAGGCTCCAGTATATTGATGAAAATAATTTTTTAATTCTTCCAGGTTATTCATTGAACATTCATACTGTCTGAAAATAAGCAAAATCAGGCAATTTGAAATTCTGAATATAATAATTATATTTGAATTGTAAAATATTTATGAAAAGTATAGTTTTAGGTAGTGAGCAGTAATAAAAATGAGGAAAAAACTTGTCTTTTTTTTTGGTCTGATTTAAATAACACTTTTTTCAAAAAAGTTTAATATGTTTAACCTTACTTTTTTTTCAATCAAAGAAACATGCTATTTTTCTTCTTTCATGCAGAAAACTTTTTTCTTCTTCTTTAAAGCGCTACCAAATCATAAAAAAATAATAAAAATCACAAAATACCAAAACTACCCATGATTCTTCAACTCAAGCTGAAAAAAATTAGAATCGACATATTCACCCTTTTCCAAAAATGTCCATTCATCCCAATCAAAAAAAGATACTTCTTGCAAATTTAAAGAATTCTAAAATTAGAAAAAAAAAATTGTTTTTCGAAACAATCGAAGATGTATTGTATCGGTATTATTGTTTCAATCAAGTCAAAATATAACACAATAATTTTTTTTATTTAATTCTTCCACTTTTGTAGCTTTCCCTTTTTACAACCTGCTACTAATTAATATATGAGCCGTAAATAGACATATATTTTCACTCAGAAATTTGTTCGAACCATGTCGAAGAAAATAAGTATATTGCAAATAATAATACATTTTGAATTATTGATATTATGAGATAGTACATTTACCAACAGGATTAGTGGAAATCACAAAGATGAAACACAAAAAATCAATCACGGCCTTCATATTCTTGAAATAAAATAAACCCACTTATGAAGAATTTCGAAGAGAAAATAATGAACATTGTTCAAAATTTTCAGCTTATTTATACTATTCCCTATGTCCATATATGAAGGTACACTTTTATTTTTTAATAACTAAGAATATTTAAATGTTTCACAAAATAACCTTCTCAACGTTTCAAGAAAGTTGAATATTTTACAAAATTGCCTTTTTTTTATAAAATTTATATATTTGTCAGGATTCCCATTTCTATAACCTTCTTTTGATTATTACATAATAATATTAACATTAGTTTTCTTCCTCATAATATCTCGAAAGGTTATAGAATTCTGCGTCTAATTAGACAAAGTTGATGACAAAAGATATTTTTAGATTTTTTCCCCATAAATTCTACCCTAGGTTTGAAATTGATGCAAAAAAGTTGTTTTTCAATAATGATCGTACTCATCACATGATTTTAGAAATTAAAAAAAATATATTTTTATAAATATTCCTAAAATCCTGAGTATTCCATTTTCTGAAAACATCTCAACTTAATGTTTTTTGCAATATCTTTTTATAAAATTGACATTTTTCCTTCAACTTTGGCTAGACGCCAAATTCCATTACCCTTCCCGGTATTACGAGGGGAAATATTTATGTTAACATTTAAATAATTAATGTTTTAATTAATTAATTATTTTTGTACTAATATTCAGTGGGTTATATTTCTCTAAAGCAATTAGTCGAATTACACGAATTCACGAATTCAGAACTAGAGAAGATCAGATATTGCAAAACAAAGTGAAAATTTTGTTCATCATGATCATTAGGGTGGCCCTTATTTTTCACTTTTTCAAGTAAGTCACAATATGAACGTATTTTCTAGAAGTTATGTGATTCTTAATCAATTACAACAATTACATAATTTGTTTAAATTATTTTACAATTATATTTATATTATGTTACATGTAAACAAAATAAAATTGTCTAAATAATTCAAATCTGTTTAAACATTTACAATCTTTCACATGCTTCTAGTATGTAAACTATATACTTGAACGAATACGTGTTTTTGAATAATTGTGAAATTATTTAAACAAATTATTGGCTTGCTATCATTGATTAAAATACTCATAAAGTCTAGAAAATACGTTTATTTCCTGACTTACCTGAAAAAAATCTTTAGGTAAATAAAAATTGATTGATCAATTAGAAATTAGTTAAAATGACTGGGTAATCTTATGTTACCGATGAATGATTATTTGAGAAGTACGAAAACTTATGGGGTTCATTTAGACCTATAAGAGTGGCTCAAAGTCATTCAGCCTCAAAATTATGATTGATTCTTATTTTTCGACGAATTTTGAACAAAATACTAAAATACGAAATTCTATGTGACATATCATCGCGCTTACATATTAAATTTAAAAAAAAACCTGACTTTTTCCCATAATAAATTTATGTGAAATTTCACGGTCTTTGCGAGATTAAAAAAATTCCACCAAGTATAAATAGGAACCACCCTAGCTTATCATCATACAAAACCTCCAGAACATTATATCTTGTTAAAACTCCTTTCAAACGATCAGTATCTCATGAAGAAATATCGAGAAAAAAACGAATTCTATGAGCCTAACGTACGACCGAACGAAAGACCGAACGTACGACCGAACATACGACCGAACAAACAGATTCCATATATCTCTCTCTCTCTCTCTTACAAGTACACTTCCTATACCTTCTCCCTGTAATCGCGTCTCCCTTTTGTGTGGTGATTCGCAATTGCTCTAGAGACTTGTTTCCGATATCCCCACTATTCCCATGCTAACAAAGCATGTACATGCTCTCTCTCTCTCTCTCTCTCTGCACACTCTCACTACACGATATCCCCAATACTCCCCACTATCCCCCACTATCTTCACTGTCCCCACTATTCCCATGCTAACAAAGCATGTACATGCTCTCTTTCTCTCTCTACACACGCTCACTACATGATATTATCCCCGCTACTCCACCACTATGCAAACTCCTTTGCACTCATGCGCGTCCTCAATGTGTTAGTGTACTATACACTGTACTCTGACGCCAAGCGCACGTAAATTTTTACTTTTGCCGTGTGGCCCCACTATCTTCCACATTTTTCCCTTGCTTTTAACATATAGATTTGCACTCATGCACGTCCTCAATATATTAGTGTACTCTATATGACGCGAAGCGCACGTAAAGTTTCACTTCTGCCGTGAGGCCCCACTATCACACATTTTTTGAATTTTTCCCTTGCTTTTAACATATAGATAGGTCAGTTAAATCTTTTGAAAAAATTCCCTTCCTATATCAATTTGAAGAAAAAAATTGCCGGTTATTAGTGATGCATATCGATCATTTTCAAATTTTTCAAAAATCTCATCAGATTAAATTAAAAACTTGAACACCATACTCATCACATGGAGAAGAACGATCACTCAGTCGAGATCATCGTCTCGTCTCGATCGAATTTTTTCATTGCATATTCTTGATCTCCATTACATTTCAGTTCCACCCAACTATGTTTCAAGCAAACCTCGATTTTGTCCAAAAATGATCGATATGCATCACTACCGGTTATTGACCTTTTGATATTCAGGCTTTCAATATTAAACCCAATATTGAACTTTTTCATGTATGATGAAAGTATTTCTCTCAACGAGACATTTCTATTAATCTGATAATAATTTAGCTTCGAATTTTATTGACAACCTGGCTTAATTATCTTCATGGAAGTATATAATCTGCCTTTCACAATCCTAATCTCAACCGAAACATCTGCTCCCCAATTCGTGTTTCGACAAACAAGGCAATTCCAATCACCACATTCCGAGAACGATTTTGAACCAAACCTATCATCAATCACCCATTCTCAATAACAGTAGCAGTCAATGAAGCACCGTTTTTACCCTTTTTAAAAATTCTTCTTTTGTGGTAGAAGTATAATCTTCTTAGTTGAAAAATCATTATTATGTTTGAAGGTCCAACTGTTTTGGTTGAATATTGAATTCTTTTGTTGAAGATTCTTAATTTCAGTTGAAAATTTAACTACTTTGTAAGACAACTGCATTTTGTTGAAAATTATATTACTAATTAGAGTGTTCAACTCTTTTGTTGAAATTTTTATTCATTAATAATTTCCTTAATTGAAAATGTAAGTTTTTATTTGTTCGTTGAAAAGTGGTATTATTAATTGAAAATTTCTTTTTTTCTAGTTGAGAATTGAACTGTTTGGTTAAATGTTTAACCTTTTTAGTTGAAGATTCAGTTTTTTGTTGAAGATTCTTTATTTTAGTTACAAATTCAGCTACAGTTGAAAATTTAAATACTTTGTTGCAAATTCATTTTTTTGCTGAATTTTGTTGAAAATTATACTACTTTACTGAGTGTTCAACTGTTCTGTTGAAAATTGATTTTTTTTCAAGATTCATCATGTTAGATTTGAATTCATCTTTTGGGTGAAAATTCAACTATTTTGTTGAATACTGTTTTTTTTTTTGAAAATGATTTTTTTCCTTAATTATAATTGCATTTCATTTTTATTAGAAAATTGTTATTAGTGTATGAAAATTGATCTTTTCTAGTTCAAAATTCAACTATTTTCTTGAAATTGATATATTTTATTGGAAATTCTTCTTTTTTGGTAGAAATAAAATCTTCTTGATCCAAAAGTCATCTTTTTGATTAGAAATTCAACTATTTGCTTAAATGTACTCTTTTGCTGAAGGTTTATTTTTTGTTGTTGAAAATTTGAGAAGAAGTGATGTTACGAACTTAGATAACGTTTAGTACGTTTCCTGATGATAAATTTGAACAAAGTTTGGGAATTTTTCGAAAGATTGCCCTCCAATGGTAAAGTTCAATAAAAAATTAATAAGTTTCCAAATCACTTTCGTATTTCAGACTTTACACTCTTTCCTCTTTTACCCTTCATTGCAGAAAAGTCTACTATTATATTTTAGGTTCAGAATTCATCTCGTTTGGTTGAAAATTCTACCATTTTGATGAAAATTTAATTATTTTCCTGAAAATACTAAATTGTTCAAACCTCATAGTTTTTTCTATGAAAAATTCAACTAATCGGTTGAAAGTTAAACTTCTTTGTTATAAAATTCATTTTTTTCGGCTGAATTTGGTTGCAAATATCCCCATTAATTCATCTTATTGATTCATCTTCTTGTGATTATTAATTTTTTTAACTGAAGATGACAGTTTTTATTTTTTGTTGAAAATTCATGTTGATAATTGAAAAAAGGTCTTTCCTAGTTGAAGAAACTATTTGTTCAAAAATTCGTTTATTTTGTTGACAATTCTTTTTCGGTAGAAAAATAATCTTCTTGTTTAAAAAATGATCTTTTTGGTTGAAAATTTGTATTTTTTGTTGAATGTTGTACTCTTTCGTCGAAGATTCCTCATTTTAGTCGAAAATTAATCTCTGGTTGAAAATTGAACTATTTTGTTGAAAATTAAATTCCTTGACGGAAAGTATAAGTATTCCATTTTCATCTAAAAATATATATTACTAATTGAAATTTGATATCAATAATTGACAATTGATCTCTTCTTGTTGAAAATGCAACTATTTGGTTGAAAATTCTTCTTTTTTGATAGAAATATCATTTTCTCTGTTAAAAGAACATTTTTTTTTAAATTCAAGTATTTGTTTAAATGTTGAACACTTTTCTTAAAAATTGATTTTTTGTTGCAGATTCCTTGAAATAGAAATAAACATTTTTTAAGTAGAAGTGTGAGTATTCCATTCTCAGCAAAAAATTTATATTATAATTAAAATTTGAACTTTTCTAGTTATGAATTTAACTATTTGGTTGAACATTCATGTATTTTGTTGAAAAATCGTCTTTTTCAATAGAAAGTTAATTTTCTTGGTTAAAAAATCAAACTCTTGGGTTAAAATTCAACTGTTTTCTAGAAAATGAATTTCCTTTACCATTTTTGATTATTGATTAGTAGAAAATTAATATTCTTAGTTAAAAATCATCGCTTTGGTTAAAAATTCAACGATTTGGATTGAATGTTTAACTCTTTTGTTAAAAATTCATTTTTTTAACGATTCATTGAAGTTAAAAATTTTTCCCTTTGGTTGAAAATTTAACTATTTCGTCGAAAAATGTTTTTTTTCTATTATTTATTTCCTTAAATGAAACTTGAAATTTTTATTTTTTGTTGAAAAGTGATATTATTAATTGAATTTGCTTTTTTGTGAAAAATTCATATTTTCGGGCGGACCCTTTATTTTGTGGTTGAAAATTCAACTATTCGGATTAAAATGCCTTCTTTCAGTTAAAAATTCACTTTTTCATGATTCACCTCTTTGATTGAAAATGTAACTATTTTCTTCAATTTTATTTTCATTGAAAATAAATTTTTTCATCTGAAAAGTTAGCTTTCTTATTTTTGGTGGAAAAATTTTTTTAATTTATAGTTTGAAAATTTTGCCATTTGGAAAACTATATATATTCTTTCAAAGAATCGACATTTTAGTTGAACTCAACTCGTTTAAAATTCGTTATTTTTTGTTGAACATTAATTTTTTAAATGAAAATTGAAAGAATCTATTTTTGGTTGAAAAATTACTTTTTTTTAGTTCAGAATTCAACTATTTAATTGAAAATTGGAGTATTCTACTCAAAATTCATCTTTTGGTTGAAAATTGAATTTTCTGGTTGAATATTTACCTCTGTAGGTCAAAAAATCAGCTATTGGATTGGAAATTCAACTATTTGGGGTAAAAGTTATTTGCAATATACATACATTTTAACCTGATGTTAACCCTCAGTTACCCCACGTATTTATTTACTCCTGCCCGTCTTCTCAGGTTTATATCTCAGCGACAAATCGGTGAATTAGAGTCAATTTTTTTTCACTGAAAAGGTTTTTTTGTGCTCTAAAAGGCTATGCTAATCAAATAATTCTAAACGAAAAGTTGAGAAATCTATATAAGAATTAACAAAAAAAATTTGATTACAAAATCTGAAATATTTTTTTTTCAAAATGATATAATTCTCAGTCGAATGAAGATAAAAGTGTTTATATATAGTGATTTTTAAAGCTCAAGAGTCACACTTTTAGGTGATGTAGGTGACATAATGATCGGTTTCAAAAAGCATAATTATTTCATCATGTGAAAATTGCGAAAAATTGCAAAACGTATAAAAATATTACCTGATACAAAATCATGCAGTATGTATATAATGGGGTGAAATAAAAAAAAATCAAGGAAATGCATTAAGAAACGGTTCATTTATTGGATTTTCCGACATACAATTGTTATTTTATTGTGCGCAATATTGCGCAGCACTTCGAGTGCAAGAACGCGTCTCCATTTTCGTTTCCGAAAAATAAGAAAAATATTTCTCAAATGAAAATATTGGCGAAGTCTGACAATTTAATATTTATCATTATTCTTGACTAAAACCTTTTATTATGCTGAATTCCTATCAAACTCTACCAAAGGCGATAAAATAAACAGAAGGAAAGAAAGAAAAAAAAAAGATGTGTGAGATTTAAAAGTGGTATCAGCAGAAGAAACTGATTTCCTAATAAGCTTTCTTTGGAAGACAAGTTATGTTTCGAAAGACATAGATCTTGGTGAGGAATTGAGGATCCGCCCAGTCCAGTCCGAGGATCGAAAAGCGATCTGGCCGATTCTTAAGTCAATTAACAATCAGGCCTTAACAAGGCTTTTTCGCTGTTTTAGGAGGGATACAGGTATACACTTGGGGCCTTAAGACGCTTGGTACCAATTTAAATAAACCATTACTGGGTGGTATCTTGCATCTTGGGGGCCCAGGCCCACACCTCGATCGCTCGTTTGGCTGACACTCGAGCTACGTTAGAAGAAGCTGCTGCAGTTGCTGGTGCTTCTGCAGCAGCCGCTTTTGCAGGGATGCCAACTATAAACGCTAACGACTGATCGGCACCGACGATAGAGCCTGTTAGTCGAACGCCATGCTCCTTATAGAAAACGAATATGTTCGCGGTTCTACCCTGTTAAGGCTCCTCCTGCCCTGCTATGTACCACTCTCTGATATCTGTGTTGTACTAACTCCTCCATCCTTTCTTTAGTTTGCACTTATTCCTTACTGGATACATCAGGAAGTGCGAAAATACAGAAATTAGTCTGAGTAGGCGCATTGCGCCTATAGGCGCCTCTCCAAGCTGTGACGTCAGACAAAATGGTGCTGACACTGGAGGCCGCACGAAAAGGCTGATACATTAGTTTTGCATAGGACTCCGTGTTTTTGTTAGTTATTATACGTTTAAAGCCGATATGTTGGGAAAATAAAGTTATCAACTGGTTGAGGTCTCTACGACCTGAAAAATACGGATTTTACGATGGAAATCAGAGATGCGTTGTTCAAAGTGGAGTTAGTGGACATTTGGAATTATTTTGTTTTATCTCATAATTTTTGCTCTTCGGTTGAAAATTCAACTATTTTGGTGAAAGCTAGTTTATTTTTCGTTGACAATAAATCTTTTTGGATGGAAATTCATCTTTTTGGTGCAAAAATCATTTCCTTGGTTGAAAATTCAACTATATGGTTGAATATTTATCTTTTTTTGGTAGAAAATTATTCTTCTTGTTTGAAGATTCATCTATTTTCGTTGAAAATCAATGTCTCCATTTAAAAATGTAACTATTTTGTTGAAATCTTTTCTATTAATTTTTGTTTCATGGTTGAAAATTCATGTATTTTGTTGGAAATTATCTTCTTTACTGAAAATTTAACTATTCCACTTTGGATTGAAAATTAATGGTTTCTAGTGGAAAAATGAATCATTTTGTTGAAGATTTTTTTTTTCTGAAAATTCGTCTCTGTTCATTGAAAATTAACCTATTTGGCTGAAAAAAATTGTTTTGGTTGGAAAATCATTTGTCCGTTGAGTATTCATCTATGTGGTGGAAAATTCACACTTTTTTAGAAAATTATTCTACTTTGAAATTTTATCTATTTTTGATCAAAATTGATCTGTTTTTGTTGAAAATTAATTTCTTTGCTTGAAAATTAAACTATTTTGTCTAATTTTGTTTGTTTGTTGAATATTAATTTTTTAACTGAAAGCGTAAGTATATACTACACTTTTCAGTTAAAAACTGTATATTTTTTTATTTTCCTTTTCGGTAAAAAATTATTCTTCTTCTTTGAAAATTCATCAATTTTTTGTTGAAAACTAATTTCTTCGGGTAAAAATTTTAATATTCATTTAAAAATTCGTTTTGTATGTTTAACATTCATCGAATGAAAATTTAAGTATTCCACTTGGGGTTGAAATTTGATGTTTTTTATTTGAAAAATCAATCATTTAATTGAAAATTTAAATATTTTTTTGTCATTTTTTTTGTTGCTAAAAAATCGATTTTTCTAACTGTAAACTTAAGTATATCTTAACAGTATCAGTTAAAAAATGTATTTTTTTTTTAGTTGAAAATTCCTCTTCTTGGTAGAAAATTATTCTTCTTCTTTTAAAAATTACCTTTTTGGTAGAAAATTCATTTTGTTGTTGTTTAAAATTCAACTATTTGTTTGGAACTTCTATTTTTCAAAATTATTTTTTTAAACTGAAAATTAGATAATTCCATTTCTTGTTAAAAATTTATCTTTTTTGTCTGAAAATCAAAATATGGATGGAAATTGATGTATTTTGTTAAAATTCATCTCTTTTGGTAGAATATTATTATTCTCGTTGGAAAACTGTTGAAAATGTACTGATTTTATTGAAAATTCTTTTTTTTTTTTTTTTTTTAAATTCATTTTTTCAACTGAATATTCAACTGTTCAATTTTTTTTGTAAATACATCTTTTTTAGTTAAAAATTATTTCATTCGTTGAAAAAAATGTTTCTTGTTGTTGAAAATTATATTTTTGACTATCTACCATTTTTAGTTTAAAATTTAACAGTGTCTACTGAAAATTTAACTATTCATTTTTGGTTCAAACATGATCTTTTTTTAGTTAAAAATTTATTTATTTTTGAAAAATTCGTAGTTTTTGGTAGAATATTATTCTTTTTGGTTTTAAATTTTTCACTTTGCTTAAAAATTGAACAATTTTCTTGAAAATTAATTCATGACCATAGTGGTCTTCACAAAGAAAAAAAAACTCCTATAAACAATTTAAAATCAATGATCCCGCACTCATTTCACAAGGTTCGCGCCCTTTGTGTGGCCTCCAGTGTGGCAGCCATATTGGCAACGGCCACTTTAGTTGGAGTTATGTATAGAAAAGGATATCGTAGCCTATCAGGACGTGAATAAGTCGTTCAAAAATCCCCCCTGCATACTTGTTCTCCCCTCCTACTACTTCATTCCCCTACATTCCCCTCCCCCCACTACAAACTTTACTTCCCCTTCCTTCTTCAACTTCTTTCTCATCTACTTTCCCTTTCCTTACTTCCCCGCCCCTACATTTTCCCTGATTCATGCTACCCCCTCATTTCCACAAACTCCCCCTGGTTTCACTCCCCTCACTTCCCAGAGTACCCAGAACTGTGAGTTGTGATCTGAAAATTCTGAGCTGTGAGTTGAGTGTTGTGAGCTGTGAGTTGAGTGTTGTGAGTTGTGAGTTGTGAGTTGTGAGTTGTGAGTTGTGAGTTGTGAGTTGTGAGTTGTGAGTTGTGAGTTGTGAGTTCCCCCGCTATCCCTTCTTGGCGAATTAAGACGGACGGGCTGATACCCGACCGATATTATAAGGGTTTCTGCCCGGGGCTACGAGGTCCTGAAAATTAGAAATGTAGAATTTTTTCTTTAGAGCAGGGTGGCTAAAAAACTTCATTTTCGAAATTCCCTCACTTTTACCAAAATAATTTTTCATTTTCCCGGAACATTATTTTTTAAAGAACAAACTTCTAATCTTTTAGTGCACTCCAAGTTCCATAGAAGCCGGTCCAGTTTTTTAATTTCTCAAAAACTACTGGCCCATGCAGTTTCTCAGCGATAATGGCGAGAGACGGTTGCGACTCCGCCTTGGAAGGGCCGCAGTGTGCGAGTACTCAGTCGAGTATATTGCGCAATATTATGGAAACGGTTCAGGCAGTCCTGACTTTCTACGTTTCGAGGGTACCGATTTAGTAACAAGGCCAGTGTGAAGCAACCCCAGAAACTGTTATAAATACAGAATCTTCAGGGTAGTTACCAAATCCCAATTACGGAATTTCCTGACTTTCCCTGACTTTTTCCTGACTAATTTTTCATGTTTACTGACCGTTCAAAATTTTCTTTCAGGTATAAAAACAAAATTTCACCTGAAAAAAAAAAAAAAATTGATTAGCATTTCGAACTCGAAAGTTCATTGCCTCACTACCCGATTCGGGTAGTGTTTCCAGGTGGATAAATACTACCAGTGTGGGTCCACTACACCCACGACGGGTCAACAACACGCAGTATTCCCCGAACGGTCACCCATCCAAGTACTAACCGCGCCCAACATTGCTTAACTTCAGTGATCTAACGGGAACTGGTGTTTTCAGCGTGGTATCGCCGTTGACGAATTTCACCTGAAAGATCAATAATGTTATTGGAAAAAAATATTTCTTTCTAAACTTATTTTCAACACCTTAAGTGGCAACAGTCACACAGAAATTTATAATGGATCTTCCACAACCTATGAAAGACATGTACTCAAGATATCTAAATTTGCAATCAAATAGTTGAGTTTTAAAATCAAAAAGATAACGGTTCAACTGAAAATGAAAGAATCACATTTTCCAATTCGAAAAATTGATTTTCAACCATGAAAAAAGGAATTGTCAACAAAATAGTGCAATTTTCAACCAAAGTTATTAATCCTCAATGAAAAAATTAATTCTGAACAAAATTGTAATATTTGATATTTTCATAAATTAATATTTTAAATATCAATCAGAAACATTGAAACTAAACCAAGAAATACAAATTTTCAAAGAATGAGTAAAATCATCAACTAAAATAGACTAATTCACAAAAAGACGAGGATCTTTCAACAAAAGAGCAATAAGATTATGATTGTATGTGAAATTTTCTACCAAGAAAGATTTTTCAGTCAATAATGATAAAAAATCTCTTTGAAAATATGAAATTTTAAACCAAAAGACGACCTTTCTGCGAAACAGATAAATTTTCAACTTGAAATAGAATATATTTTTCAATGTTATGGTTTTTAAAAAATTGCTTTCAAACTCCGCTGGGATCCGAACCCAGGTCTTTCAGATTGCCGGTCTGATTCTTTTACCCACTAAGCTGCGGAGAGACGAGATTATTTTCTTTACAACCCCTAACAATTGAATTCCGACGTAATTTCTTATATTATTTTTCAAACATTCGAATGCTTTATATTTTTTTATGTCATGGTTTTGACCAGATAAAATGTACAGACAATCTAAAAATTCTGGCTTCGAATCCCAACAGAGTTTGAGAACAATTTTCCACAATTGAGAAACAAAGAACAATATTCAAAAAATATTTATGTTATACCAGTAGACGCAAAAGAATGACTATCAAATTATTTAAAATAGAATAGTTACATTTTTAGTAGAAAAATTTATTTTAAACCAAGCAGAATAAATTTTCAACGAAATAGTTACAGTTTCAAACAAACAGATGAATTTTATATCCAGAAGATTAAATTTCTATCAAGAAAGATACATTTTCGACCAAATATATAATATCCAAGTTTTCAGTTGAAAAGTTAATTCTCAATCAAAAAAATCATAATTTTCAACAAAATAGCTCTCTTTTGAAAAAGAAGTTCGTTCAACTGAAATGATGACTTATTATCCAGAAAAATGACTTTTTAACGAAGTTTTTTAACTTTCAACCAAGCAGTTGAATTTTTATCAGAAAAATATGAATTCTCGAAAAAAAGATAATGGTTGATACCAAAATCAAGAGGGATTTCAGTTTCAATCCAAGAACAGTTAGGTTAATCCAAAAAACGCAAAATTTCAAAAAAGAATTAAATCCTCATCCAAAACAGATTATTTTTTGAACGATCAATTCCATATTTACCACAAAAAGATTAAACTTCTACCCAAAGAGATGTATTTCCAAACCACAAAGACAAATTTTTAACAGAAGAGATAAACTTTCAATCAGGGAGATGAACTATCAACTAAATTGATAAATTTTCAATAAAAAAGTATGTTTCCAACATAAAGCATGAATTTTCATACATGAGGGTTAATTGCTGACCAACAAAGACGAATTTTAAACATAATAGTGAAAATTTCCATGAAGAAAATAAACTTTCAACTAAAGCCATAAATCATGAACCGGCAAGAATGGATTTTCATCCAAAAAGATTAATTTTCTACCAAAAATATGACTTTTCAAGGAAAAAGTTGAATTTTCAATCAAGGAGATGAATTTTCAACTGAAATAATAAACCTTTCAACTTGAAAACTGAATTTTCAACGGAGCTGTTCCATTTCTACCCCAGCATTTGAATTTTCTACTGTAAGAGCTAAATTCTCAACGAAAAATTAATAATTGATATTTAAACTAATGTAGATCTTTAATTAAACCAAAAACTGTTAAATTCAGCCAAGAAAGTCAAAATGTCAACAAAACTGTTAAATCCTCAAAACAAAATATTATTATGTGTCCGTAGCTACGTGTACCGAAATTTCGGTACAAATAGCCGGATATTTTTCGGTACGAATAGGAGACGCCGGAAGTCAGGCTACTCGCACCGAAATTTCGGTACAAATAGCTAATTTTTTGTCTAGAAACACCCATACTTGTACTAAAATTTCTGTACACGTTGAAACTTCCTTATTATTCAACCAAATAATCAAATTTGTGACCAAAGAAGATGAATTCTTAATCAAAAGTATAATAGTTCATTGTCAATCACACATAATTAACTGAAATATAAGTGAACAATTGCATTTTCAACCAAAGGCATGATTTTTTAAGAAAATTCTTGAATTTTCAGCCAGTAATGCCATTTTCAACTCAGTAGTAAAATTTGAAACCAAAAATATAATTATCTCTAATTATCTCTCTCATAATTTCTCATTGGATTCTATTTAGTCAGTTCGTATTCAAGTGAAAAGATGAGCATGAAGCATTAATAATAATAAAAAAAGTGCAATTGCACGAAATGTGGGGTTGAGTCATCTGCCGTGCAAACTAAAAAGATACATAAGTGACATTTTTATGAAAATTGAGTTTTTGGTGTCACTGGATTCGTAAGAGAAAGCTGCATCTAACTAGCGTAATACAAGTGATTAATTATTAATATTTATTGCAAAAAACGATTGTTTAAAACTGAGGAAAGTCGAAAAAGTTGAAAAATACAACAGAAAAAGATACAAAAAGCACTTTGCGTGTCCCAAAATTTGTACACGGCATCTAATACGTCATCATCATACAAATGAAAAAGAACCTAAAGTGCTTTGTGTCTTTTTTGCCTTGTAAAAGTGACCGAGTGCGGAGCGTATTTACAAACGAAAAGAATCACTCGCCCTTGCGTATGTTTTCCTTTGTAAAATAGCTCGAGCACTGATCTGAAATCCAAGGGAAATAAGTCCCGGCTATTTTCGGTACTCTTCGGAAATGTTCGGACTTCGGATTTGCGGGACGAGCGACAGCCAGCAAGAGCGCGTGATAATATGATATATAATATCTATATTATACATATAGATTGAATGTATACATTGTTCCCGTGAAATTTATTTTTCTTCTACGGTAAAAATACGTATTTGGAATAAATATACGTACAATTTTATGATTGCACAATAGGGTGGTCCAAAAAACGCTTTTCGAGCTACAGGGCAAGTACCCCCGCAAAATTGTCCATTTCCGGAGAAAAAAAATTCCTAATTTTTTTTTCGAAATTCGAATATTAACACGTGCCACCGGGCACTTCAAACTCATACTTCAGGGTTTGATCGAAACGTGCCGAACTTTTCAGAATTTGAAGAGGAGTACCTATGAAATAAAAGCATACCCAAAAATAAAAAAAACTACATTTTTACGTATTATTGTTACTTTTTAGCCATTTCCGTCGTCTTTTTCATACAAATAATTACTAATGGACAATTTGAATATTTTCCATGAGTTTTTAAACAATTTTTAATGGTTTAAACAAATGTAACTTATTTAAACAATTATTTATTCCCAAAAAATGTAAAAAAGAATCGTATTTTCTGATTGAAATGTAATAGTTTGTCATTGTTTGGAGTAGTGATTTTTTTTTTAAACATTATGTAATTATTTAAACAATGACTTATTGTTTATTCTCAACGTTTCTAAAAATTTACACAGAGATGTCCAGTTTTTTCTCAAATTGGTATCCTATGCTACTTTCTGTTAAATAATTATATAATTTTGATACATATCTTTCAATGTTTGATAAATTTCTATTTGTTTAAACAACTTTGATTTGCTTAAGCAGTTTTTTTTCGATAACATTAAAAAAATAATATAAATAGAATTAATTTTCTGACTTTATAGTGTATAAGAAGAATATATTAACCATTTTTCAATTGTTTGAACAAATATAATTTGTTTAATTTTTCCAAAAATATTTTTTAAATCGTATTTTCGGAATTAAAACTAATATTGAATGATTTCAAGGAGTAGTAAATTCTGCTAAAAACGTCGTGTTATTGTTTTAAAAATTTTTATTCGTTCAAGCAATTTTTCATTAAAAATGTGGATCAATAATATAAAATATTAAACATGGAATTATCTTCGTAAATATTTTTTAATGTATATTTTTTCTGTCTTCCAGCATGTCAGATTGATATTCATAAGACTTTAAAATGCTATAATGAAATATAATCTAAATCTATTTCATATGCAGTCTAATTATGAAGAAATATGAAGAAAGCAATGATAAATGCACTTTTATAATACAAATTTTATCATGACTGATGATTTATTTAATAATGCGCCAAAGAAGATGTAAACCATCCATACTCAATTTGAAGGAAATTTGAAGAAAAAAACAATAATTAATTGTATGAACAATAACATGAAGTCTTTACCAGAATTTATTACTTGCCCTTTAGGGTGAAAAAACATTTTGCAATGCATTTTTGGACCTCCCTATTGTACAATTTCGATTAGTGTCGAAATGTATACGTCTCAGACTCTCTCTCAAAATATTTCAAGTTATAATAAATTTTTAATGAATTTTAATAAATTTCTTATATAATAAAATATCTCAAGATATGTATAAGTTTTAAATTACTACGTTTTCTAAATGTTATGTAGCCGCAAATGCATAATGTTCACATTAACAATAAGCAAGATTTATATGAGAATTAGTACGACTAATCCTTTTGCAATTATTTACTATTAAAAAATAATTTAAATCTGAGATGCGTCGATAATTAAAACGTACATACTTGTACGAAAAATATTTAATAATGTACATCGTTATTCATACTTTCTGATAAAATAATCAACAATGTGATTTTGAATTACCAAAAACTTAAATAAATGGTTTACTGCAATAATTTATACCCTTTGTTGTCCTCTTCTGCAAAATTGAAACTTTTTTGTAAAGCATCAAAAAAACTTTAATTTTTCCATGGACAATTCAGTAGACGTAAGTAGACATATGTAACAAATAAGTTAATTTTCAGTGAGAGCATATGATCAAAAGATAATTTTTCTTAAAAACTAATCTGATTTTTCCTTTTTTAAACACAAATTGTTCACACAATTTTAGTTTACGTACATCAGATTCGACCACATTCATTACGCCAATCGACTTCATTAAAATAATTAGAATTCATTTGATGGATAATATGTTGAAATCCAAGAATTTTAAATCAGACTAAAATCAAATTCAAAATCCCATTTAACGGCCAATAATCAAGTCAATATATAAAAATCCTGAAAATAAAACAAGAATTCAACGATCAAATTTGGACAACCATCACAAAGTAGTCCTATTGGATAATATGTTTTTCTACTTAATTTCTTATTGTATTTTATTTTAGCAAGTTTATGTTCATTAAAAAAATTATTTTATTACTAAAAATTAATTTTTTTGGCACTATATTAATAACAATAGAACAGTGCAAATACTATTTCATGCGAAGATCAGGATATTTGGAATAAGCTGATCGATATTATATATGACACTAGGACCAGTCCCCAACACCCTACATAGTGTCCCTTACGTATGTTTTTCTCTTGGATTTCGAGGCCGCGCTCGATCTATGCGATAAAGGCACTGTCCGCAAGTGACTTTGTGTTCTTTTTGCCTTGTATTTTCGATTTTTCGCGACTATTAAAAATACGCAAGTCCATTTTCTAATAGAAATTGTTTAAAAAATCAATTTTTTATTGCAAAATATGAAAGAGCACAGTATTTTTGTCCTAATAGTGTAGGTAGATTATTCAAAATATTATTCGATATTAGAGTTCTTTGGGCAAACAGTTTTTCTCGATTTTCTCAGTTCGAGTGAGATTGGACTTATGTATCTTTTTAGTTTGTACGGCAGTCATATCAAACCCCGGCAAGTCACAACGCCGAATCTCGAATTCGGAAAAATTTGATGTCCACAAAAAATTGCCGAAAATCCGGGAAGACAACCCCCGTGACTCTTCACGTAAATGATGTAGGTCACACACCTATACTCCTTTCCAAAATCCCGTGGGGGTGAGAGGATACCGCAGTGATTGGTCACTGAAATAATTTAAGTCAAGGCACTAATGTTGAACAATATTTTGTGGACTTTGAAATTTTTGAAATGAGAGTTGCCGCAAGTTGACTTTCCGCAAATGTGACTTGCTGCAATGTCGATGCAACAAATCTACAAATCCCTTTCGTAAACTATATATTCTTTTTAATTTCAGCTAAAAATGAAAATGGAACTTATCGAAAATTAAATCTTAGAGAAGAGATAAAATATTCACTTTTATTTTGCTGAGCATTAACATTATTCAAAGAACTGTAATTGCACGAAATTCTTCACATTATTTAACAGGCTTCACGTTTGAACTCGCGTTTGAATACATGCAGAGAATATTTTAACCTGGACGCACAGAGAATCTATCCTTTTACAAAACAATGAGTGTAAAAGTTCGTTAAAATCCCATACATGTTAAAGAAACCTTTGAAAAGAAATATTAGTTTTGCTCTTGATTTTGATTTTGATGTTGATGGATGTTCATCAAAGAGAACAAAGGGTGTTGCATTAGCAGACCCTTCATTCTGGACGTTGACGAGGCTGTACGCGTCGAGGGTTTCGAATGGATAGAATAGATTATCCGCTATTTTGACGTACCGGGTGGCCAGGATCCGGTGAAAACCGATACGTCGTGTCAGATAAAGTGTGCGGACTTAGAACGAATGAAGTATACAGCGGCACAGAGAGAGGGACGTATCTCTCAACAGCATCAGACCAGGGGACTTCTGTCCCTGACCACGAAAGCGAATCCTGCTGACACGTGAAATCAGATATGCTCTAACGCGGTTTGTGGCTTTTATTTATTTACCTTTCTCCTTACCCAGATTACCCAGTAGCCAGACCACTCCACTCTAACAACCGTCATCATATCCGGAGGAAGAATTACTCCAGTGGAAGGCGAAAGCTAATTATCAACTTTAGCCTCCTTGGTGATAGTGGGATGTTCCTTCCAGACGAAAATTGCATCTATTGTAATCGAAAATAAAATTTCACAGAAGGAATGGTCTGCTGACGTCATGGTGCAGATTCTGCTTATTGTTAATAACAAATGATAAGTTTCATCTTTTGTTTTTTTACAGGGAATATAAAGAAAAACAAAGGCGCTTATACGTGAGTGGCGTGGCGTATCCAGTGGTTTAGAGGTGGGGGATACACAGGAGTGAGCGAGGAATCTGATAGTGGTATCCGCCTTCTCTTTCCAACCTATGTATCCCCTCCACCTCTAAACCACTGGATACGCCACGCCACTCACGTATAAGCGACGCCACGCCGCCGAAACTTGAATCTTAAATCTTAAATGTCTTAAATCTCCATTGGCTTGCGGTTTCGATTCCCGCCTCGCACTCTGGAAGAGCCTCGGCAGCCCATGAGGTACCTCTAGATGAAAAGGTTCTCTTAGTACTCGAAGCCGTTGTTCTTGGTAGTTCGGAACCCACCTTAAACTGTGAACCCTTAGGAGACACATCAGAAACTTTCATTTTATATGCAGAACAACCCAGTGTTTCTATTAGAAATCGATTCTAGAGAAAAATGTTCAGAGCTATCCTTTGATTACTTAAGAGAATGTAAATAAAATCTTAGGCTTTTTATGAGTGCATAATATATTATTTTCCAACTAAAAATTTAATTAGTACTTTCATCTCTTCGTTGAAAATTAATATCTTTGGTTCAAACTACTTTATTGCAATTTGTATTTTTCTATTGCATTCAACTGGAAAGTTGAACTACTTTTAAAAAAATCAATTTTTTTGTTGAAGATTCATTATTTTAGTTGAAAATTCATCTTTATAGTGAAAAATTTAACAGTTTGCTTCAACTGAAAACGTTAATGTTTCATTTTTGGTTGAAAATTTACATTTCTAATTGAAAATTGATCTTCTTTATTGAAAAGTCAATTGTTTGGTTGAAAATTCATGTATTTTGTTAAGGATTCAATTAATGTGCTAAAATTTGTTATTTTTTTTTTTTTTTTTTTTTTAATGCAACTGTCTTTCATTTTCAATTCAACTTGTTTGAGAAATTAACTACTTGGTATAAAGTCATCTTTTTTGTTGAAAATTCATCTTTTTGAGTAAAAACTTAATTTTCTTTCTTTCATTTCATCTTATTGGCTTTGGATTGAAGTATATTGTTAAAAATTTGTCTTTTTTATTCCAATTTAACCAGTAGAAAATTAGTAATTTTTTTTAGAATTAATTTTTTTAAACTAAAAATGTAATTATTCTGTTTTTGGTTCAAAACTTTTTTTCCAAGTGGAAAAATGAACTCTTTTGGTATTGAGTATTCAATTGTTCGTGGAAAATTCAAGTATTTGGTTGAAAATTCGTCTTTTTGGGTAAAAAATTAATCTTCTTTTTTGAAACATCATCTTACTAACTTTGGATTGAACTATTTTGTTAAGAATTCGCCTATTTTGATTTAATTGAACAGGTAGAAAATTAATATGTTTTTAATTAATTTTTTTAAAATTAAATATGTAATTATTCTATTTTTGGTCAAAAACTTTTCTTTCGAATGGAAGATTTAACTATTTTAGTATTGACTATTCAGTATTCAACTGTTTTGTGAAAAGTTCATGTATTAGGTTGAAAATTCGTCTTTTTGGATACAAAATTAATCTTCTATTTTGAAAATTCATCTCACTGGCTGTGGATTGAGCTATTTTGTTAAAAAGTCGTCTATTATGATTCAATTCAACTGGTGGAAAGTTAATTTCTTTTTGATGAAAATAAATTTTTAAACTGAAAATGTAACTATTTCATTCAACTATTTGGTTCAAAATTAAACTCTTATTCGAAAAATTAACTACTCCGTAGAAAATTGCCTTTTTTGTTGAAAATTAATAGTTTCGGGTGGAAAATTCAACTGTTACGTAAAAAATTAATTTATTTTGTTGAAAATTCGAGTTCTTGAGCAGAAAATAATTCTTCTTCTTTCAAAAATCATCATTTTGGTAGAAGAATGAACTATTTCGTTTTAAAAATTCTTGTTTTTTAGTTAAATTCGATCTGTTAAAAACTTTTTCTTCTTTTTGTTGAAAATTCAACTATTCTTGTATTGTATTGTACTGTATCTAACTATTTTTTCAGTTTATTGTAAAAATCTACAAGGTATTACCGTGAATTACAGGATTTTACATTTTTTCTATTTGGGTGCTTGACGTTATGATAAGACTTTCAATTGTATGCAAGTTATTGCAGAAAATGACATCAAAATATGGATTTTTACAGACAACAATTTTAGAATCCGCATCAACTTTTCGACATGTACTTTACAGTCAATTTTTGTAAGATATGTATTATAAAAGTTTTTACTAAAAATTAAATTTAAAAAAAAAATTACACTTCAATGAAGAACATTTGCTATTGTAATAAATCAAATTGAACTGCAGTTTGATTATTAAAAATTGAACAATAATTGATTTCACATGATGATTCTGAATCTGTTCAAAATCAACCAAGTTACAGATTTTAACGTGAAAATATAAAATTTTCAATTAAAAAGCCTCAGTTGTCAAACAAATGTTAGATTTTTGAAGGTTTCGAAATAAAATTTTGAAGCTTTTTAAGGATCTCCAAGGGTTTTAGAAAAATAAAAAATTTTCTCAAGTTTGCTGTGAAAATTTAAAATGATTTTTTATTTTGAAAAATTAAATTTGAAGGAATATAATAAGATTCCCAGAATCCTCAAAAAAGAATCTGGATGATTTCAAGGTAGTTTTTTACTTTTCCAGAATTTTCAAAAAATTGTTGGAACATTTTTAAGGAAATGTTTAAAAATATTTCGAAACAAATTTTAATGTAAAAATTAGTGTTTCTAGCTGAAAATTGCTCAAAATGATATAATTTAAAAAATTTATAATTTTTTTTATTCAATCTTCAATTTATAGCATTGAAAATGATAGCGTGGTTTTCTATTTTCTCAAATCTTCCAACTGTACGATATGTAAAAGTCAAAATTTAAAATTTTGCAGTTCAACGGCTTTTAATTAAAACATTTACAATTGAAAAGTGTTCAAAACTTTCATTTTACATGCGTAAATTTTCGAACGTTTGAATCAGCATTTTTTTTTTAATTACGTTTTAAAAGTTTAAAATTAAAAAATATGTACAGTACCGGCCAAAAATATGAATGCATCTGTTTTTCGTGAGATGAATGAGTTCTCATAATTTTTATAATCGACGAGATAAAATTTTTTTCATGAAATGAAACGAAAGCTATCAAAATTCTGTGTGAAATACGACCAAGATGGAGTGATTTTGTTTGTTTTTTTGTAAGAGAATAATGCAAAAATAATGCATTTTTCGACTTTTACGAAAACTTGCAATAACTTATGGAATAATTAACATTTTCAATGTTCTCAAGCTAATTTTAAACAAGAAGTCTTTATAGAATTTCCTGAATGTATAGAGAGAACTCTTTTATTTTTTTCTCTCAATTTTGCCAAAAACTGAACTTGGAACAAAAAATTTGTAAAGCTTAAAATAATGCGAAAACTCTGAAAAATTAATTTAAAAAATATATAAATCAATATTCCCATGTATTCTACAGAAACATATTCAAATGTAATATAGGCTGATTTTAAATATTTTCCTATAAATAATTATACGTTATTGAAATTTTACAACTTTTCTGTGCCAAATTCAGTCTCTGGCGAAATCGGCGAAAAAAATTGAGTTTTCTTCATACATTCATGAAACTCTACGTAGGTTCAATTTTAAAATGAGCTTAAGGGCATTGAAAAATGTTATTTATTTCGTAAGTTATTGCAAGTTTAAGGGCAAGTCGAAAAATGCTTTATTTTTCCATTAGTTTCTTGCAGAATTTTGATAGCTTTTGTGTAACTGTGTAAAAAAAATTAATCTTGTAGATTATAAAAATCATGAAAACTTATGCATCTCACAAAAAGACAGGTGTTTTAATATTTTTGGCCATGGTTGTAATTTATTGTATTTATTTGTAAATTTCTGTGAAAATAGTTCCAGTTTTCTGTACTTTTTTGTGAAATTGTTTCCACTAGGGTGGATAAAAATGTACGGAGCAAAATAATGAATTGTTGTAAATGCATTAAAAGAATGAGAAATACGATATAAAGATGGATATAAAACAGGAAACTACTGAAGTTGATCGTCTGAGGTCTTTAGGTTTTTCTTGACTGACGAAAAATTCTGAGCAGATTATTCTATTGTTTTTGACCCGTAGAATCCCAGAAAGAAGGTCGTAAAATCGTAGTGGCTTCCCTTTCCAAGATATAGTCAAAAAATGTCATTTTTCATTAAAAATGTTCTGACCATAGTCCTAAACCTTCTGAATGTTGGAAAAAAGTTGAAAAATGTTTAAGATGCTCAAATAAAACATGTAGTTTCAAGGTGATCGAGATATCTTTTGCCATTACTGCCCTTGCTAGTTCTTCAAGCAAATTGTCTAGGTAATTAGTATTGTCAATTTTTCTTGTAGAAAAGCAGAAATCAACCATTTTTTTCATCGCTTTTAATGCACTTACGTAGGGTATCAAAACGAACTGATCTACATCTTAATAAATATTAGGATCCAGTAATTCATCGGTTTCTTACAGGAAAAGAGAGAAATAAATGGTTTATAACGAAACAAACATCACAAATAACTGGACTAGTGCAAAAAAATTAATAATAGTTCGTACCGAGCCAGTGATAAAAGAATCATAAGCAAATATCAAAATTCTCTATGATTTGATGAAGATTAATGATATTTTATTTAAATTTACGTCACATTTGAAAGTTTTATTAATAGTAAATGGTCAACAAATAGCGACAGCAACATTTCCGTGTCCCTACTGTTTTATTAGTTTATGAGACATAAGGGACAATAAAGAAGCAATTCATAATACTGATGAAGACAAACATTATGAATTGGAGAATATGGAGATTTGAAAGAAGATAATCAGAAGTATGTTTTTTTCAGGTCGTAAACCAAATTCTCAAAAGATTGTCACAGTACAACAAATGAGCCACTGCTTGGAGAGAAAAATGATATGTGTGTACAAGAAAATGCATCATACCCGAGCTGCATATTCTTCAAGGGTTTGTCAATCACTTTTTTGTGGAAAACCCTGATAAATTACTGGGTCCTAATATTTATCAAGATGTAGGTCAGTTTGTTTTTATACCTTGCGAAAGTGTATTCAATGCGATGAAAAAAATGGTTGATTTCTGCTTTTCTGCAAGAAAAATTGACAATACTAATCACCCAGACAATTTGCTTGAAGAACTGGCAAAGGCAGTAATGGCAAAAGATATCTCGATCAGCTTGAAAGTACATGTTTAATCTGAGTATCTTAAGGATTGTTTAGCTTTTTTTGATCATTCAGAAGGTTTAGGACTATGGTCAGACCAAGCTGGAAAATCAGCACACAAAGAATTTTTACGATTTTGGGAGAAAAGAAAAATAAATTTGATCAGTGATTCCTCTTACCCACAAAGACTGAAAGATGGACCTTCATTTCCGGATTCTACGAGTCAAAAACAATAGAATAACCTACTCCGAATTTTTCATTAGTTAAGAAAAACTTAAAGACCTCAGACGATCATCGTGTACTTGCGATTTATAGAGGATGTATAAAAGTAATAAGGCGTGAAGCAATTCATTATAAAAGTTCCGAAAAGGGCTGTGGGCAGCGAGAAAGTTTGGAAAGTTTGTTTCGTCTTTCGCTACCTTGTTTATCTTTTCTCAGTTACCTGACTCCGGTTATTCTTCCTTGGGTATTAAAAGGTGCCGAGGCCAGCGTGCACGGAAACTTGGCAAAACCGTAACTTTGTTATCGTCCCGTTAACAGCTGAAGTTGTCTTCAATTAGTCCGGGTTGCCTTTCCGGTGTGGGATTAAATTAATTGTTTTTAACCGAGCAGTGACTCAAATGAGTTACGAGAACGGGAAAAGGCAACTTGTAAGTCTTCCCTTCCTCACTATCAGCTACTATAAAAAGTCCAGGAAATTTATTTTCTAATTTGAAGGATCATCCTGCATCTGTGACGAAGAATAATCAGGATGGCCGCAAAACTTTATTCTTAAAATAACCTCACTTTTTCTGGACTGATTTTGTATGCTCCGTGACCAGTAATATTTAAAGAGCAAAATTCTAATCTTTTAACATTCCTATTATACAATCTTTCATACGTAGCCAAGTCAAATTAGCATTAGTAGATAAAACAGTTGTCTGCATCGATTTTTGATCTCGTGACTTACCATGCTTGTTACCAGGCATGCTGGAGGAAGAGGATCTGCTCGGTTCTATTTTGGGCCAAATATAATGACAAAATAGGAAACTACCATGAATTTGTACCTAAAGAATGGTAGTTTCTCGTTTTGTCGTTAGGTTCGCTCAAAAACAGAACCGAGCAGATCCTCTTCCTCTATGATGGCCGGTTACATGCATAATAAGCATTCGTGACTTACCATGCTTGTCACTGTGCATTGCAGAAGAAGAGGATCTGCTCGGTTCTGTTTTTGTGCGAACCTAACGACAAAATAAAAATCTTCCATGAATTTGTACCTGAAGGATGGTAGTTTTTCGTGTTTTCGTCAGGTTCGCCCAAAAACCGAACCGAGCAGATCCTCTTCCTCTGGAATGGCCGGTAACATGCATGACAAGCCTTCTTGACTTATCATGCTTGTTAACGTCCATAATGAAGAAGAAGGATCTGCTCGGTTCGGTTTTTCGGTGGACCTAATGACAAAATAAAAAGCTGCCATGAATTGGAACCTGAAGGATAGTAGTTTTTTCTTTTGACGTTAGGTTCGCCCAAAAATAGAACCGAGCAGATCCCCTTCCTGCAGCATTGCTGGTAACAAGCATGGTAAGACACTAAAGTAAAAATCGATATAGAGAACTGTTTTATTTACTTCCTTTTTAGGTAAATAGTAAAATAATGCATTGAATTTTCTCCGAAGAAAACAACCTTTACTGGGAGTTTTTCTACTCTTTAGATTATGTATACAAAAATTTCCAGCATCCTTGAGACGCTTAGATAAGCATACTATCGAAGTTCAGAAACTCTTGAGCAAATTAAATTAGAGCCACTCTTGTTATGACCAAATAACTCAACATTTTTAACACTTTTTTGCATGTTCGTATGGATTGTTCTTTTCGGGTGAAGAATATCGTGAATATGTATAAAATATGATACTTTAAGGATAGAATAAGATTTTAATTGAGCTCTCATAAAACCGCTCACATTGAAATAGTTCATCAGATATGAATTTGTTTATTAGGTGTGCGTCTTCGCCGAGTAAATAAGGATGCAATGAATTTTCATTGTTATAAAAAAATATATCCACTTTCGCTTTATCTATCCATAAAGTGAATGGTCAGCTAAGCATAAAAGGATTTTTTTGCGTTATAAATTCCAAACTAGCAGGGTCGGGAGTAGGTTGTATTGTCAGTATTATTTCAATAATAATATTTTCAAAGTTACACCTTTAGCGATTTCTTATTTGGTGAATCTACTCAGAGGTAGTGCTTTTTCAAGAGAAGTTGCTTGTCGGATTTGAGAAAAATTTCAATTTTTAGCAACAAGTTGTTACAAAAAATCATTTTTTTTCTCACATATCAAAAAAATCTGAAAAAATCAGAAATAACCGAGGGCCAACAAGAATGTCAATAATTTTTTCTACCAATTTTCTATCTGCAACAGTTTCGTTGTAAATAAATAATGCTTGACAAATTTTCATAAAAAATGTTTACCTGATGTATAATGAAAGTTTTATTCGTTTTTCAGCTAATACAAAATACAACATTGATGTTCATTAGAGTTTTCAAAAAATTGTAAAGTATATTCACGGATTTTAGAAGATTTTCAAAAATATAAAGAAATTTCAGAGGATTTCCAAATATCATAAAGGATTTGAGAAATGTTGAAGAATTTAAAAAGATTCAGCAAGATTTTCACGAATCTCGAAGGTTTTAATTAATTTGAAAGAAATTCAAAAAATTGCATCAAATCTCGTATTTTTTCAAAATGTTTTACAGAATTTCGAAATTTCAACCGATTCTATGGATTTCAAAAGATTCTATAAAATCGCAAAGAGTTTTAAGCGATTTCAAGAGACTATGTACGATATCCATGGCATTCAAAGGATATCAAAAAATTTTCACATGATTTCAAAATTATTGAGAAGAATTCATGGGATTTGAAATAATTGAAAACATTTTCAAGGATAAATAACTTGCCTAATGTTCCCTTAAATTGAAGGAATTCAAGGTAAATATTCAAAAATTCAGAAATATGAAAAAATGCAAAAAATTCAGCAAGTTTGAAATGAGGTTAGAGAAATTCAAGGGAATTCAGAAGAATTTCATAAAATGGCTAAAAATTCGAGGTTAGATCAAAAGAATTCAAGATAAACTAAACAAAACTAAAAGAAATGAGAAAAAAATCCCATGAAATGAGGGAAATTAGAAAAATTCACATTATTAAAAAAAATCAAGAAAATCCAGAAAAAAAAGAAGAATTTCAGGAGAATTCTGAAAAATCCGAAAGAATGTTTGAAAATTCTATGTAAATCCAAAGAAATTCACAAAAAAAAAATGTTCAAAAATCCCTTGAAATCTTTGAAACCCTACGAAATTCCTCTTTTCTTCCGAAAAAATTCTCTTAAATCCATTGAAATATTATAAAATCACGTAAAATTCTATAAAATCTTATGATGTTTCCTGAAATCCCGGAAAATTGTTAAAATACCTCGAAAGCTTGTATTTTTCCCTAAGATCATTGAAATCCTCTAAAATCTTGTGAAATACCTGGGAATCTTTTAAGATATTTTAAAAACTAGCATACAGGTCCTGTGAAATTGTTTCATATCTCCCAAAATTCTGGGGAAATCTGTACAACCACATGCAAATTTTTTCAAATCTTTCCAAGTATCTTAAAATATTTAAAATCATTCAACATTGCTTAAAATCCCTTTAAGTTTTTTAAGCTTTCGAAATTTTTTGGAACTATAATAAATACTCTCAAATATTTGAAATCCTTTGAAATCCCTTGGAACTTTTTGAAGTTCTAGAAATTTCATTGGAATTTTTCAGAAACGCCTTGAAATTCTTAAAAGCCTTTGAAATTACATCAAAGTATTGGAATCTATTTAATATCTTTGGGATCTTTTGAGATACCCTAAAATATCTCAAATCTTTTGAAATCCCTTAGAATTTTGCGAAGATCTTAACAAATTTGAGGAATTTTCAAAAATACTCTAAAATTTTTGAAATCCTTTCAAATTATTTGAAATCCCTTGAAAATTTTTAAAGCTCTTGAAAATTTGCATGAATTTAAAAAAAGTCATAATATCCTTGAAATCCTTGAAAATTCCTTTAAATTATTTTAATATATTAACAATTTTGTGCAATCTCCTAAATTACCTGAAAAGGTTTCAAAAGAATTTAGGAAAATTTAGAAATAAGTATAGACGTGAATTCAATAGTGGGTAACCTATGGGTTGATTTATGTGAAGAAAAGTGACAGAAGTCACATTTTTATTTCAAGAAGTGACTATAGTGATTCTATTTTAAAAAGTGACTAGAACGGAATTTGAAAAAAAGTGACTGAATTTTCCCTTACTTCTCCTCCTTAAGTAAATTCACTGATTTCAAAGTGGTTTTCCCTGACCTGCGGTCGCCCTGATATTATTTTTTTATTGGTTTACAAGTCGAATAACAGGGAAAGTTGAGAGAATTGTAAAATAGCCTTTTAGGCTATCAAAATGAAGAGGGATTTGCTAAAAAATAAGGTAACCACTGTTTTTCTTTTAATCCACTTCAACGCCTTGGCTTTTAGAGTTGCGAAACGCTGGTGATCGATCAAGATCGGGGAAAGGAAAAACCGCTTTCGAGCTTCCAGAATGACGAGACTGAATATTTATCAGCGCACTCCACCCACGTCGCACTTTGCATGGGATTTCCCATGGACAGGCTAGGTGCGTTATATATCGCACAGCAGACATAAAACATCCCATTATCCGCCATGAAAGCGACCTCACTCGCTTTTCCGACACCAACTCATTGAAAATGGCCCGCCTTTCACTCCCAGCCTCGCAAAGCGTTATCAATAAAATTTGGATCCAGTGACTTTAATCATAGTCAGTATTTTTGATTAAATAATTAATTTCCGAGTGATGTATTGAAACGGAGCTGGGCGGATCATTCCCATCCCATCCCATCCCATCCCATCCCATCCCATCCCATCCCATCCCATCCCATCCCATCCCATCCCATCCCATCCCATACCGAACAGGCAACTAAGGCAGTTTCCTAGGGCCGCAACTTCTTAGGGCGGCAAAATTTCGTACGTTTTGAAATTGTGAATGGAAATGTTTAGTCATGATTTGTTTGAAAAATATTATTTGCTGACAAATAAACAGCATATTAATCATATAACTCTTTGCAATATTATCCGCTCTTCATGAAAACTCATTTCATCGTTCAAAAAAACTATGTTTCGAAGGGGGCGGCAATTTTGCAACTGTCTAGGGCTGCCGATTATCTTAATCTGCAACTGGGTTCATATTCTTCTTATTATACACGCTTTATCAGAAATAAGACAATTAATAACATATGACTTTTCTGTGGCAAACGATGATGATTTAGTTTGAACTGCCCTGCTTATGTTATTTTTTCAATTCTTCTGCTAAGGATTAAGAAAATTATGATTTGTGACTTTTTTTAGTAGAAAATATTTTCTAATTTAATTGTCTTAATATACTTATGATGAACTTTAAGGGTGAAGGCACTAGAGTAGCCCATAGAAACAAATGTTTCAAATTTCTTTTGCAGCTGCCCCCCCCCCCCATTTTGTTAGATACCCAAAAAACTGAATACGTGTTTCTAAATGGGGAAAAAACACATTGTTGTAAATTCCGTCCGAAATTTGGAAATTTAGAGGGTGTTCTACTTCTTTCGAGACATTAAAATATTTCAAGAAATGTGCATCCAACGAAAAAAATATTTGTCATGAAAACTTTTTATTTTCGAGGAAGAAAAGCGACTCCACAAGAGTTTACCTCACACCACACCCACTGGGGGCGGAAGGGGAGTAACTGTAAGATTTCAAATGAGAGCCTGTATTTTTTAGTGAAGATTCGGATTCTCCATTGGAAAATACATAAATTTTATTTTATTTTTTTTAATTTTTATTCTGTCCAGATGGCAATGCGTTAGCGGCAAATGACATTGTTGACTATTTAGAGGAACGCGTTACCAAACAAAAGATAAAGAAGACAAACAGTCGGTTTGTTTAGTTTGGTTAGTACGGGTTGGTTTATTCAGCTTCGTTATGTTGCTTACGATTGTTTAGGTTGGATTTGGTATCTTAGTAACGTTCGTTTAGTTTGGATTAGGTCTCTCAGCTTCTTTGATGTTGGTGGTTTGGTTATGGTAATTACGTTCGTTTGGGTTGGATTAAATGTGTTTCTTATGTTCGTTCCGATTATGCGTGTTAGTTACATTCGTTTTGGTTCGCTTCGTTGATTTCGTTTATTTGATTTTTTTGCGTTGATTGCGTGCATTTAGGTAGGTCGTATTGGTTTCATTCGTTTGGGTTAGTGTTGACCTGATTGTGCTGGTCACGTTCACGTGGATTAGTTTGCATGTGTTAACAAACCACTGTTGATAAAACTCAAACGAACGTAACCAACAGCACTAACCCAAACGAATGCAACTAATCCGACCAACCCAGATACACGCAACTAGCAAAACGAAAACAAATGAACGCAATTGACAAAGCGAGCCAAAACGAACATGATCAACACACAACGTAAGCAAAATAGCGAAGCTGAACAAACCAACCAGTACTAACCAACATAAAAAAACCGGCCGTTCATCTTTCTTATTTTTCGTTTGGAAGCGCATTTCTTGAATAGTCAACAATGTCGTTTTTCGCAAAAGCATCACCATCTGGCGTAAATCGAAAAAAAAGATTTCAAATAAAACTTACGTATTTTTTAAAGGAGAATCTGTATCTACAATAAACAATATAGTTTCTAATTTGAAATTTTGAATCTATCCCCCCCATCCCACCCAAGGGGGCGAGGTGTGAGTTAAATTTTTACGGAGTCACTTCCCCCTAGAAAATGAAAAATTTTCATAACGAACATTTTTTTATTGAAAGCATATTTCTTGAGATATTTGAATGTCTCAAGATAAAAAAACATCCTGTGTAATAAAGCATAGGCTGAACCCCTTTCATGGTGACCCAAAAATTACACCATGCAAGTGCAATAAGGAGTTTTTACAATGTTGCCCTTAATTATTACTTTCTTCTTTCTTTCACAGATCTTCATGAAAAAATACACTTCAAGATTATAAGTATTTTTTTAATAAATTTTCAATTGTTTAAACTATTTTTGTTCATTCGAAAAATTTTATTTTCATAGAATATCGCGAATTGAGGGTATTTTATTAATACTATGGTCTCTAATGGATTTAGAATGTGCATTACTTACTTGTCCCAAGAAAAATCTTTCTTAGTTTAAAATTATACTAGTGTTGGAAATTCTTTTTTTCTTATTTGGAAATTCATCTCTTGCCTTTTATAGTTTTGCTATTTTTTGGGTAAAAATGCAATGTTTTGGTTGGAAATGATTATTTTTGCTTGAAGATTCCACTATTGTTTTTGAAAATTCGTCGTTTTTGAATAAATCATATGTTTTTTATATGAAAATGAAATATCAAATTCTTTTACATTGTGTTGAAATCATGTTCTTTTTCGTTAAAAATTCACCTTCTAGGTTGAAAGTTTTATTCATTTTTTGGTTGAAGATTCACAATTTCAGTAGAAAATTCATCTTTCTGGTGGAACATTAACCTACTTAGTTGAAAATTCGTTTTTTTTTCAAAAATAATTTTTATCTGAGGATTCAACTATTCCGTTAATAATTGATATTTTTTAGTTTAAAAATTTAACTTTTTGGTTGAAAACTGAGATAAATTGTTGAAAATTCATCTTTTGTGTAGAAAATTATTGTTTTTTGTTAAAAATTCAACTATTCGCTTAAAAAATAATATATTTTGTTGAGAATTCGTATTGTGCGATTGAAAATCAATCTTGTGGGTTGATAATTCAACTGCTTTGCAAAAATCTCGTTTCTCTGGCTTGAAGATTCAATATCTTGGGTAAAATTATTGTTCTCCATTGACCGAAAAATCTTTCCAAGTTCGAAATTCAACTCTTGTTGAAAATTATAATTTTTTTCATTCAGAAAATTCATTTTCCTTGCTAGAAATTTGACCTTCCTTGGAAAAAATGTAACTCTCTTCACCTTTTTTGGTTTAGTTTAACTATTTTCTATTTGAAATAAAAATCTTTCCTTATAAGACCCCCCCTCCCCCCTCAACAGTTATCTTACGTTATTTTTCAAAGACCCTTCAATAAATTTACAAAAAAAATATAGTCCACCATTTTACAATTGATTTTAAGTGCCTAGCGTGTAGGTGTCTGACCTATGGTGGGCCTCTACTACTTAAAAAGTTACTGCTATGTGAAATTGTGAGTTACGTATGCAACCAAGCTTGCATCAGACGCCTCTCAGCCCACTTCAGGGCCCATAATACATACGTGCAGGAACATGTGGAGTGTAAGGAGGGTGGCATATACACAGGGGCTATTCGCAATAACTTAAAGCCTGAGAGATATTCTCGTAGGAGACCAAACGTACTGGCTGAGTCAGACATCTAAACCCTCAGGCTTCGAGCTTTTTGTGAGCTACTCGAAGCTTCTATGTGAAGCAATCCTGTTCGTATGCGATGTACACGATAGGCACCTCAGTCTGGACTTCTTTAGATGCATAGTAAAATCCCGGCGATGGACTCAACTGCTTTCAAAACGAAAAGCGAAAAAGAATCTGTCTGCACACCTAAAGATGCTTTTATACCTTTTGGTATAAATTCCACAAGTGCAATAGAATTTTTTTGAATTTGGAAAATTTATTTTTAAGGCGGTTTATACTTTGAGATTTCGAAAAATGTTGAGTAACGATCGAAGAAAATATAATTAATCATGAAAAGCGCAATCCAGATTGAATATTTTGATGATGAATATTAAAGTAGGATTCGAAATCTAGATTCCTTTAAGTGACCATCCAGAAATTAGGAAACAGCTTTCATTTGTTCAGTTTTATAGGGGAGATAACGTTAAAGCTTATTAATTTTACAGTACAAGATTGTAATAATATAATGAAGAATTCATTACTGTATATGTAGAATAGTATTATTATTTCAGAGGATTTCTAAGATTTCGAAATATTTCAGAGGATTTTTAGGGATTTTCATCGGATTCTACAAGATATTATGAAATCACAGAGTATTTCAGTTTTTTCAAAGGATTTTAAAGGGTCTCAATACGGTATTTTGATGAATTCTTAAGGATCGTATAGGATTGGATGAACTTTGAAAATTTGAAGGGATTTCAAATTATATCATCAGATTGTGTGCAATTACACGAGAGTTCAGTGTATTTTGTCATATTTTATTGAAATTTCCAAGAAATTGTTCGCAAGAATTTGTGGTATTTCAAAGATTTAGAGAGATTTCGAAATATTGCAAAGCATCTTCATTGATAAAAAAAAGGAAAATTTGAAGTATTTCGAAAATTTAAGGATATTTTAAAAGATTCAAGATTTTAAGAGGTTTCGAGAGATTTCAGTCGATTTTAAAAATTTAAGGGTATTTCAAAAGATTCCAAGGAATTTTCGAAAGGTTGAAAATGTAAAAATTTTGAGAAATATCATTAGAGTTTATGTGTTTTTAAGTAATTTCAAAGAATTTTGAAGAATGGAAGGGATTTAAAAAAAATTCACGCGGTTCTATAGAATTTCCCAGGATCTCGAAAGACTTGAAAGGATTTTATAGCACCAACCATTTCAGAATATTTTCAAAGGTTTCAGGGATTTTGAAGGCATTTTAACAGATTTTATAATATTGCCAAATTTTTCAGGAGTTGTAAGGGATTTTAGAGGCTCCAAGTAAGGTATTTTAATCAATTTTCCAGGGTTTCAATAAATTTCACAAGACTTCAATTCTTTCAAGAGATTTTCAAGTTTAATCTTTTTGGTTAGAAATTAATTTCTTAAGTTTAAAAAATGTATTCAAACAAAATTATTATAATATGTAATAATTATATAAATCTAATTCTTAATAATTTTTTTTTTGAGGATTCCAAAAAAAATGTTTAATCAAAATATTATTTATATTTTATATATATTATACTTATTATTATAATTGAAATTTTCAGGAGAAAAATCCATCTAATTATTAGAAATACCACAAATTTTTCTGAACACGATAGAATGAACTTCAAAATAAATGAGATTTTAACTTTTTTTTTAGTGTTAGTGTTAATTCTAAAATCTACGAGTTTAGACATTTTTCAATTGCTCCTTCATTTTGAAGCGTAAATTTTCAATTTGAAGAATTCAAAAATGCAGTAATGAATAATAAATTAATTGAAAATTAAAAGCGTTTGAAATAAAAAAATGTTTAGAAAAAACGCTTCGAAATGATTATCTGTAAATACAAATCAATTAATGAATTTAAAAATTCATCCGTGGCTTGAGTATTGAAAATTTACCAGAAATTTATTTCACAAGATGATTCTGAATTTGTTTTAATTTGAACAATTTATCGATATTGATATTGAAAATTAATAGATAAAATATTTTATTTTTAACCCGTTCAATTCAAAATTTTTCCAATAGAAAAAAATTAATAATATTTCACAGTTCATCTGAAATGAACAATTGTAAATCTAATATTAAAAACTGAACAATTTGAAGAGACTTGAAATGAAAATAATTCAATTTAAAATTTTTCAGTTGGAACAAATTTCAATGATTTATTTTTCAATGTTGCTAACTCAAAATTGCTGAAAATGATATACTATATAAACTTTTAAAAGTTGTTGATCCGTCCATCAATCCAGAACATTGAAAATGATAGAGTGGATATACATTTTTTTTAACGAAAAGTCTTTGAAATGCACAACTTATTGAAGTTAAAAATTTTGCAGTTTAACGAAATTCATTTATTATTCTGTGATCGGTAATTATGTCGGAACTGTTTGAGTAGTTTCACCGAAAACTTATTGATGATTCACTGAATTTTTCTCATGTTCGCCAGTTCGGAACAAATACGCTTTTTTTTTTAAATGGTGTGTATCAATCTAAGAAAATTCAATTGAAACATGACAAGTACATTTTTAGTTGACTATTTAAATAATTAATATTAAAGTGATATTGGAATTCTTTATTCCATCAATGTAAAGAAAAGATGAGGTTAAGAATGAGAAGATTGATTATAACTCGAGAAGTTGGACACTTTCTTTTCATCTTTTGGTTCCATTTACTCCAGTTCGTGATGACTCTCAACTTTTCTGTCAACACCTATTTGTAAAACGAGAATAATGGATTCTCTTTTCAAGCGAATCTAAAGAAACCATCACCGATTTTGCGAACCAAGCCCCATCTGTGGAGATGAAAAAAGTTTTTAATCGACAGACCTTTGCCACCTTTATCATCACATATTTTCCTATTTTGGTCAGCGAATAATTTTTGCAAGTTTATGATAATAATTATTCAATACTAATTGCTTCATGAGATAAATTAAAAAAAATGAAACTCTCTCCTCTCGCCCCTTGGGCGGAAAGGGAGGTAACTTTAAAATTACAAATAGGAGCCTATACTTTTCATTGCAGATTCAGATTCTTCATTGAAAAATACGTAAGTTTAATTTGAAATTCTTTTTTGATTCGCGCCAGATGGCGATGCATTGGCGAAAAATTACCTTGTTGGCTGTTCAAGGAATGCGCTTCTAAACGAAAGATGAAAAAGAAAAACCGTCGATTTGTTTGAGTTGGTTAGTACAGGCTCGTTAAATTAGGTTCGTCATGTTGCTTACGTTCGTTTGGGTTGTTTTTTTGTATCTGAGTTCAGTTAGGTTTGGTTAGATTGGGTTTCGTAGTTTCTTAGATTTGTGTGGTTTAGTTGTGCTGCTTCCCTTCCCGTGTGTTGGATTGGTTGAGTTACTTACGTTCGTTCCGATGAGATCATTTGGTTACGTTTGTTTCGGTTTGCTTTGTTGGTTGCGTTCATTTAATTTTGTTTTGTTAGTTGCGTGCATTTGGGTTGGTCATATTAGTTGCGTTCGATTTGGTTAGTGTGGGTGGTTACGTTCGTTTTGGTTGATCTGATTAGGTTTCCTTGGATTGGTTTGTATGTGCTAACCAACACTGTTAAACAAACCCAAACGAACGTAGCCAACAACACCAACCCAAACGGATGCAATCAATACGACCAACCCAAATGAACGCAACTAACACAACAAAATCAAATGAACGCAATCATCAAAGCAAACCGAATCGAACGTAACCAACGCTCCTCATCGAAACGAACGTAAAAAACACAACTAATCTAATCCGAACGAACGTAAGCAGTACAACCAAACCACTCAAATCAGAGAAACTACGTCACTCAGTCCAATCCAAATGTCCGTAACTGAAGATACTGAATCCAACTCAAATGAACGTAAGTGACATAACAAACCTAAACGAACCAACCTATACTAAACAACCCAAAGAAACCGACCATTTTTTTTTAATCTCTAGTTTGGAAGCGCATTCCTCGAATAGTCAACAATGTCATTTTCCGCCATTGCATCGCTATCTGGCCCGAATCATAACAAAAAAAAATCCAGTGATTTAAGAGTACAAAGGATGAATTTTCTACAAAAAAACATGACTTTTCTACCAAGAGATAAATTTCCAATTCCAAAAAGATAAATCTTCCATTCCAAAGACAAATGAATGACTTTTTAAGAAAATATTAAAGCGTTCAACAAAATAATTGATTTTTCAACCTAAATGCTGTGTTCTCATTGAAAGAAATTCAAAATTTCTCTTCAGAATTAGCTATAAAATACAAACAAATAATTACTTTTTAAATGTCACCCCTATAAGTCTATTTCATAGGGTCCTAAAAAAACCTCAGAAGTGGAAATTAAGTTTTTGCGATTGTCTTGTGCTAATTTTGATTTCGTTGTGGTTTTTCAGTAAAAATTGTTTTTAGTACATAAAATATTACTTCCTAATGATAGTTAGAGGTTAACATAAATTTTTATGACAATTTATTATTGTTTTGCGCAATTTTCTCTTAGAATATACTAAGAAAGTCACGATTTTTTCCGAGTTTTTGAACTTATATTTAACTTTCCAGTTAGAATGATACAATATTCGACTAGAGTTGACAAATATAATTTTTTAAACTATTTATTATAATTATTCTCTTCAAATTTATCCAGAAATCAGCGTTTCTTCCTGAAATAAATAAACAAAATCCAGCAAAAATAATTGTTCAAACTTATTATCATATTTGTAACCATTCTCTTTGATAGTAATGCTAGATAATTGTGTTTAAAAAATGATTCTTTCCAATGTTTATTTATTATTTTTCCATAACTGAAAAGCCAAAGCGAATTTAAGAATTTAAATAAACCGCAACGTACTAACAACTAGCTAAAAGAAGATAGTAATAAACTACATCAAATTGTTTAAACAATTACGTTCTTTAACTTGCATTAATTATCACTTCAGTAGGTGAAAAGTTGACAAAAAATGGAAAATTTCAGAAAAAACTGCAACTATCTAGCATTACTAGAGGAGATGATAGTTATAAACAATGATTATTTGTTCAAACAATTAATTTTGTTAAATAGCAATAATCTTTACATCACTCAATGTGGAAAGTGGATAAAAATATAAATATGTCAGATAAAATCTCAACTTTCTAGCATTATTCAAAGATGATATTATTAAAAATAATAATAAATTGTTTGAACAATTATGTTTGTTAACATTGATTAATCATTATCCCATTCCAAGTGTGAAGTTCACGAAAAGTGAAAAATTCCAGACCAAGACGCAACTGTCTAGCATTATTATAGGAAAAGATAGTTATGAACAATAATAATTTGTTCAATAATTTATATTTGGTAGATTTCATTTATTATTACCTGACTGTAAGTGAAAAATAAACGCAAAAAATTTACAATTTTTGAGAAAACCGCAACTTCCTAACGTTATTCAAATAGAATATTTGTATAAATGGTAATGAATTGTTTAAACTATTATGTTCTGAGTGAATATTATGATGAATAATAACAGATGGTTTGCATAATTTTTTGTGTTGAATTTAATCGATTATCGCCTCCCTCTAACTCAAAAATTCAATGAAAGTTAAAAAATTTGGAAAACTCTGTGACCTTTTAGCTTGATTCTAAGAGGAAATTGCGAAAATAAATAATAAACTGTCTAAAAGATTTACTTTAATTTTCTAATTTCCAGTAGGAAGTAGTGTTTCATGTATTAGAAACAATTTCCATGATTAAAAACCACAAAAAAGATCATTATCAGCACCAAAAAGTTACAAACCCCAATTTTTCACTCATGGAGTTTTATTTTGGACCCCATAAAACAGACTTATGAGGTTCTTATTCAAAAAGTAATCATTAATTTGTATTCTATAGATAATTATGAAGAGAAATGTCGAGTTTCAACTGGATTCACCTAATATTGACGATTCCAGATCAAATTTACAAAAACGACTTTTCCTATCATGCGAAATACGTGTTAAACTTCATGGGGCTTGCAGAAACACTCATCATAATTTTTCATCCAATCGAATTCATCATATTGTGGATTTAAACAAATTTGGGAAAAATTTGCATGAAAATTCGAGATGAAAATTTACAGTGCATTTTTGGTCCATCCTAGTGATCACCCTAAATTTTAATGTGGATTATATAGTTTTTAATGTTTTAATCAGGAAGAAGATTTTTAGTTGTCATAAGGATCGATTATATTGATTTTTCTTCTGCGAGTAACGGAATGGTTTTTATAATATTTTTTCACTCCGAAACTGTTGTTTAACGCACGTACTGGAATGACGTTTTTGTTGTCAAAATGCACTTTTCAGTTTTAATATCAGATTCACAGAAAAGAGTGAATATTTCAAGCTCAAGTTTATAGAATCTTGTATTAAACGATACGCTCAATATTTCTGTATTTATCACTCAACTGTAACTACAATATTTTACTACAAAAAAAGACGTACGGTAATGACGTCTGAGGAGACAAAAATCGATGGACAGGCTTTAAGGATTTGACAGTATTATTTACTTGAAAAATCTGCATACATTAAATTCATGTTCATCTGAAGTTTACAAACTTGATACGTTGAGCATTTTTTCAGATTACTGCCTAAAAAAAATTAGAAAATCAGTTTATCCTTCTGCAAAGTGAGGTTGGGACGCGATACGATAATGACGTTTGGAGTGTTCTTATATTGAATTAAAGTAATAGGAACAGGAATAGATAAAGAAGGCACCATTTTGTAGAGGATGATAATAAGTATTGATGAATTTTTTTTAAAATCAGTACAAGTTTCTGAGTCAAAGTTATATTACTGGGACTTCAAGTTTGTCTTCAATTTGACAATTACTCATATTACGAAACTTAACATCATAACAGTCAAATTTGATGTTTTTTAAAGTGTGCAAACCAACCAATCTTCTTTACAATTATGATGCTTGTGTCAATTAGCAATGATATCTTTCGAAAACTAACACAGATGTCATCTCCCTTCAATGTTTTAATTTGAACTACTGTCTAATGTAAATACATTTTCACTATCTATATAACAAATACTAACATAATATCAATACAATTTAACGCCTTTTGAAGTTTTAGGGCCAAAAAATCTTCTTTAAACGGAAAAAAGAGCTAAAAAATTTCATTGACCGAGTCTGTGATTGTAGGATAGATCCAAAACCATTCGAAAATTAGAAAATGTATTAAAAAATCATGCAAATAGTGTTCGAAGAAATATAGGACTTCTTATATTGCATCCAGCATAGTCAGTGAAGCACTCCTAGACTCCACCAACAAAATATCACAGACAGTAAGTCGTTAAACACTCCAATATTAAATTCTCGAAAGCAGTCGAGGAAGGGTTCATATTCTGTCAAGCTAGCCATTTATGTGAATAAAAAATAAAATATTATTTTTTAAATTTATAATATCATTATTCTTAACTCATATAATTATTTAAACATAATGTAACACACACAATTGCTATTTATATTAATCGCACGCTTTTTACGCTCTAAAAAATCGGACGCACGCTGCGGGCATTAGAACTTCCTATACTCTAGACACGACACTAAAGCGACTCATTCCTAACCGCTCAAGCCCCTCGGCTAATCATTCGGGCTGAAAACACTGTAAAAAATCTTGGCGTTTTGCTACAGCTGGAGCCTGCGTGGTCGCGTGAAAAGAATTTTATTGAGGGCTGCGAAATAGACAGTTCGCTGCAAGATTTACTTTGCTTAATAATTTAAACACATAGCTTAAACAATTTTTGTTCAAATAATTGGAGAATATAAATTTTCACGGAAAATTATTTGACCAAGTGATGATTTTATGTAAAAAATGTTTTTCTCCATTTGAATCTAGGAAATGTTCCTAGCCTTTTTTTTCCGTGTACAATTATGATACTTGGGTAATTTAAAAACATTATCTTATGAGAAACCAACAAAGATGTCACCTCCCTTTAATATTTAAGTTTGAACTAGTGTTTAATTTGAATTTGTCATCACCATCTACGAATATTAACATAACAACAGTCTAATTTCACGCCTTTTAAAGTGTCAGGACCAAAGTTGATATTTGTACACGATCAGAGTTCGCTTCGTGGATTTTTGGCTGGGGATCTCCTGGGATTTGAGACTCACGGGAGGCTGTCAGAAAAGCCATGTCGGTTGAGGGGAACGAGTTAGTGACACTTCGCAGCTCAGCGTCTGTTGAATATTTTATTCTGAACCCCGTAACTCCCCTAACTTTTCAGACTCCTTTTCTAAAATATTCTAACTGCACCTGATCAATAGCCATATCTGAATATCATAACAAAAAAAGTGTTCTATATTCAAACAAAGAAAACTAATTCAAAAAATATCAATGAAAAAAGAGAGCGGTTATGTGACCCTTTTATCTAACGTCCACGTTTATTTTACCGAAATTCACGTCAGAAATCTTTCTTAATGGCAATTTCAATTGCTATAATAATCTAAAACCATACGTATTTGAAATTTTATTTCCCACTCATTTTTTATGTTTATTTCTCATTTGTTATATTTTCATCATAATGAAAAGGTATTCTTTTTTTGTGAAAATTGACTATTGCGGATTTCTTTGAATTTCCACGTTTCGAGACCCCCAGAATCCGAAAAACCCGGGTTTACGATGGTGTCTGACTGCCTGTCGTAGTCGTTGTCGTAGTCTTAATGGATTGTGCGTTGGTGCACAGCTTAAAGGACCAAAAAAAAAAAAAGATCATGTTTGTTAACCAGCTATTTTGGAAGAAAATTAAAAAAGATCGAGCATTTCCAAACACTTGAGACCATTTTTTCAAGGATTTAAAAATTCGATGCACGGTTGTTTGTATTATTCAGAAATCCCAATAATATTTTCTTATGACTTCCTCCAGCAAACAGAAAATTGATAGAGTAATAGCATTGACAAAATTTTAAAAATTGATCGAAAATGAAATTCTTAAGCCGAACGAGGCATGATCTGAAAAAAATTAAGGCAAGGGAAAGTTTCATTTTTGAAAGTCATAGAAGATTTCAGAACAACTTTTTCAATTTTGTTGAAAAATCTAAAATACACCATTACTTTCTGATAGGACGCGTAGTTTTTGCTTTATTTGTAAAAAACAATATTGAAAATAAAAAAATTGAATTTGAATTTGTTCATAAAAAAAATAGTTACAAATTTGTCTTGAGTAATTTTTTGATAGGAAGCGTAGTTTTTGTTTTAATCGTAGAAAATAACATTAAAAATAAGAAAATTAATTTTATTTAAGACGACAGAAGGCATGAAAAAAAATTAACAGATAAAAACTGTTCATCCAAAAAGGATCTGCAAGTTTGTAATTAGTAATTTTTAGATAGAACAAGTAGATTTTCTTTTAATCGCAAAAAATAAGATTAAAATAAAAAATTGAATTTTTTGAAAATAGACACAAGAGAAGAAAAAAAATGAAAAGATAAAAGTTGTTCAACCAAAAAACATGTACAGATTGGTTATAAACTCTTGTTAAGAAAATATATTGAAAATAAAAAAAAAATAACTTTTTTGAAGAAGTACACAAGCTACGTACAATACAATTTTATTTATCAAAATTTTTGGGCGAAATTATATCTACAAATTTGCTCAGAACCACTTTGCGCTAGAATGCGTATTTTTAATTCAAATCGTAAAAATTACATTGAAAATAAACAAATAAAATTTATGGAAGAACGGGACGAATTGTAAATTGACAAAGAAAATACATATGTTGTAAAAACTAATTGCATATTGTGAATTAAATGAAATGATACATTTTTCAGGGTAGCGGAGAATAAAATTTAGTGCAATATAAGAAAAAATATTTAATTCATCATGAAAAATGAAAGTTGTACTCTATTTTGCAGTATCTTTGGAAAAAATCGAGTGCGAAGCTTGAGATAAGTGATGGAAACGTGTTCGTAAAAGCCGCAGGAGCTTTAAAAAAAGAGAATTCACAATCACCATATTATAGTTGTCAATGCTTAACCTTTAATTTTGAAAGGTCTGTGCACAAATGTGCACAAATAGCGAACGTATTTCATCCTCATAGAGAAGCATTAATAATGTTTCATTAAAAAAACTTTCAATAATATACTAGATTATTATTATTATTATTATTATTGGCCAACGGCCATACCACGCTGAAAAAAACCATTTATCGTTAGATCACTGAAGTTAAGCAGTGTTGGGCACGGTTAGTACTTGGATGGATGACCGTTCGGGAATACTACTAACTGCGTGCTGTTGGCGTGTCGTGGGTGTGATGAGCCCACACTTGTAGTTATTTACTACAAGAAACTATCCACCTAGAAACACTACCCGAATCGGGCAGTGTCACGCCTACCCCGGAAGGGAAATGGCTTAATGTTATACATACATACATACTATTCATTAATATACTCCATAATATACTACATAATACTACATAATAGATTATTATAATATTATTATTATAACCTTACAAATAGGCTTGAAAATCATTTTCATATTTCAGACTTCACATCTTTTGCTCTTTTCCCTTCTTTTCCCATTTTCTAAAAAATTCCTCTGTTTCTCTTGTTTTCAAGAAACTTTCCATTTCCCCTTTTTTCGTTTTTTCGCCTATTGAATTTGAATTAAATGAATAGAGTCTGAAAAGAAAATCTAACTATTTGGAGTTAAAAGTTAAATCTTTTCAGTTAAAATGACTACTGTTATAGGTATCTTTGGTTCGGAATTCATCTCGTTTTGTTAAAAATTACCCTATTCCTTTCAAAATTAATTCATTTCGTTGAAAATGCAATTGATTTGTTGAAAAGTAACCTTTTTAGTTCAAAAATAAATTGCGATAGAAAATAATTCTCTTGTGTGAAAAACTCATACTTGGGATCGAAAATTCAACTCATTCAAAAACTATTTTGATAGAAAATCATGGTTTTGGTTGAAGATTCATCATTTTAGTTCAAAATTTATTTCTTGGTTTGGAAATTTTACTATTTTGTTAGAAATTCTTCTTTTTTTGGCAGAAAATGTATATTCTCGGTAAAAAACTATTCGGTTTTTGTACAGGATTCAACTATTTTGTTGAAAATTGGTCATTTTTGGATAAATTAAATTTTTTTGATTCAAAATAGAAATCTTTTTTCTTGTTGCTGAAATATCAACTATTACAGTTTTCGTTGAGCAGTCATCTTTTTGGTTAAAAAAATCATGATTTTGATTTAACGTTGAATTACATTGTTAAAAATTCCTTGTGTTGGTTAAAGATTCATCATATCAGTTGAAAATTTAGCTATTTCGTTGAAAAATTCTTTTTTCTGAAAGAAAATCTATATTCTTGATGGGAAATCAATCTGTTTTTGTTGCGGATTCAACTATTTTATTGAAATTGAAAATGTTTTGCTTAAAAATTCATGAATTTTATTGAAGATTTGTTTCTCCGCATAGAACATTGATCTTCTTTCAGAAAAATGGATCTTCTTTTAGAAAAATTGATCTTTTGCGTTTAAAATGTAATTCTTTGTTTAGAAATTGATGTACATGTTTGAAAGTGGAACGTCTTCGTTATGATTTTTTCTGATCCACCTGAAAATTTAGCAATTTCATTTTTGGTTGAAAATCGATATTTTCAATTTGAAATTTCGTGTAGAAAATTCATCTATTTTGTTGTGGATTCAACTATTCTGTTAACAATTCCCCTTTTTTCGTTGAGTTTAACCGATTGGAATTCATTTTTTTGTTTGAAAATTAATTTTTGGAATCGAAATTCAATCAATTCTATTTCTGATTGGAAACTTATCTTTTTCAGTTGAAAATTTGACTAGTTGGTTAAAAATTCATATATTTTGTTGAAGATTCATTATATTTTGTTAAAAATGTCTTTTTTTTAATTCTTCTTTTTTTTTTAAATCGTCCGTCGAAGTTAAACATTCATCTTTTTTGATAAAACATTATTTTTGATTGAAAAATCCACTACAAGAAAACTGTGTAACTATTGACAACCCTGGAATAATAAAGAGTTTTATATCAAATTTAATATGGTGTGTGAATTAGTTTTTTTTTCAAAAAAATTTGTTCCTCTAGTTTCGTGAAAAATTACCCTGTTTCCTTGTTTTGAGAGCATTCTTGACTGTACTGCTATTTTAATATTTTTAATTATTGTCGATTAATTTGGTATCCTATAGTATAAAAAGTTTTTCAATGAATGTAAATAACTAAGAATAGATCAATTGAGTTGACCCAAGGCTATCTCAAAATAAATATGAAACCATCACTCCAAGAGGTTCTTTACATATTTTCATTTTCAAAGTGAACAGATACAATTTTTTTACGAATATTCACATTGAAAAGTTCAATTTCTGAATAGAAATGTATTTCATGATTGAATTTTATTTACAATAAGTGATAAGCTCACCTGAATTATAGACATATTACAATAGGTTAGGGGCCCAGGCTCTTTCAAGCGCATTTTATTTGATTTTTATAAAATTCAGCAATTGGAAAAGTTGAAAGTGGGCTTTCACACTTAAGTTTTTGAATTCAGAGAAATGCATTCACTCTGACACTCAAGAAATCCCATTGTATAGCAAAAGCTCTCACCAACCCTCTTACTATACTATGCATAGGTTTCTTACTTTTCGCCTTTTATATTCGACACTTTCTAGAAGACCATTTCTAGTCTGACTAAAAGCTGAGAAGGAGTCATATATTCATTCTGGTCATCGATTACTATTTCAATTTTTTGCCTATCTTGATAATTGGCTGACTTGGCGCTTTTATCTGCATCGCAGAAAGCCTTTTTCACCCTTCATCCTTATACCATCTTTGCTCATATTTCACGGAAGCGGAAATTCATAAGAATGAGAATTCCGACTCGTGTCAGTCATCGATGTCATAATTTTTCTACTTGGGGTGACCTTGTAGACAAATTCCAAAATAAATTACATATGGCAAGAATTTGGCGATGAGAAAATTAGCAAATTGAAAACAAAACATCATTCCTTGGTGAATTTTTACAAAAAGGAAGAGAGAAGGAACTAAACAGTACACGTTTTTTGGAAAATAGTATTAACTATTTGAAATCAGCCAATTTTAATGTTGAAGCATTTGCCCCCCAAGAGGAAAAAACCGAACTAAAATTATTTACAGTCGACTCTCTCAAACGTAAGCTTCCCAAAGATTTGCACCAGGCAAACTAACCTGAAAGCTCAACTTCTCAGCTGACGAAATGATGGCAGTTTTGATAAAGTGGACAGCCTGCGCGCACGCCGTGCGTTGGCCATCACGCTGCACAAATTCTTCAATTGGCTGTAATCTAGCGCGACTCAAAATCGAATTAAATTAATTCGATTTTGAATAGCGCGCGTAAAATTTTGACCAATGGCAGCTTATACTAATGGATCACGCATCCGGTGGCTTCAGATTGGTTGTGATAATTCTTGCGACCAATCAGAACCTAGCGGTTTCCTTAATTTCCGTGCGTGGAATACACCAGATACACACTTTCCTTCAAAGTATGCTTGATGGTCAACATTCCCGCACGAAATTTTGTGCGGGAATGTTATGATTCCCACACGCTTTGAGTTAATCAAAAATCGGCCATTTTCTGCTCATTTTTTGGTGCATATACTGAGAACTTCCCGTACAGTGTTGCAAAAAAGATATTTCCATTCTATTTTGCTTCTACATAGGTTCTAGCCTCTACATTAAAGATCTTGTCTCTACGTTCTTGAATTTTATCAACATCTCCTTTAAACCTCCATAATCTTCAAAGAATTTTCAAGTTCTCTTTTAACGCTCTTTAAATTTTTTTATATTTTTAACTCCTCCTTAGACACTTTTTGATCTCTAAATTTCAAAAATAATTCTTTCACCTCCTATATAAACACTTCCTGATCTCTTTATAACATTTTATAATCATTTTCGTCAACAAAAAAAAAATACAAATTTTGATATGATATCAAGACATCTATGTTGGAGAAGACTTGTCTTAACACTAATGTTCTGACTTTTCTTTTTTATAATATTTATCTTCGTTGTGGATTGTAATAGCCATTGTTAGTGATTTTGATGAAGTATCCGTTCTTCAAGGTGTTGAAAGGAAAACACTCAAATAATTTTTGAAAGAATCCGAAAACTTGAGGGTAATTCGAAATTGAAAATTTTGGTATTTTCTTCTCAAATTTTCACAACTTTAGTCATTTCAGTAATAATACGGTCTCTTTTTCTTAATTATTCGTAATGGGAGGCAGTTTCAAAAAAACATTTTTTTCAAAACTGCAAAACCCCCAAAAGATAATTTTATTTCTATAAACTTCCTTTACTTATTTTTTAAATTTACAGAATTTGTTAAGAATATAGTTAATGATGCTTTCATTTTAATAGCACAATAAATAATACTGACAATATTAACATTTTTACAACTTATTTTATTGAAATTTTTTTGAATATCCCGTCATTTACATTTTCTTTATTCACATTTATTTTTAAAAATGTACCCTATTATGTAATTCATTTTTCCTTATTCGATGCTGAAACTATTTAACCTTATTCTTCAGGCGTCCGAATCCAGTTCAAATCAGGCAGGGTTCTACACTTTTCAGAGGAAATTAGGCGATACGTATTTTTCTGAATTGCAACAAAAAAAAATCCTAAAAAGTTATGCGTATTTGAATTTTGTGCTTTGTTTTTCAAAAAACTCCATTTTTTTCTCTAAACCTCTATAAGTTTTGACCTAATTCAGATATTGATTACTTTTTTCTTGATTCTAATGGTTTTTATTGTCTGCTTTCAAAGCACGACAAAATATTGGAAAGAGGTATAAAATTAACAAAAGGGCGTCGGTTTTTTTTTTTGCAAAATTAAAGATTTATTTCCTCAAAAAACCCACCTTCAAAGTTTTTGCCAATTTTCTTTAACTTTTACTTTGATAATGAAGATATCTTGTAAGTTTGATGCTTGCTAAATAACTTCTGTAGCCAGGAGAATTCTTTTTTTCAAGATTGAATTTTCTACTTTTAAATGTTAAGATGAAAATTTGCACGTCTAAACAAATTCCATGAAAAATTTCTCTTGTTTTTCTCTGATATTTTTTACAGTTTACGAGAAAAATTCGAAAATTACATGTTAAGAAAAAAATTCTCACGGCCACAAAAATGGTTTAGCTGGCATGATGCTGATAAAATACCTTTACTTTTTGGAAGAATAAAAAAGGTGTGTTTTTCCAGAAAATGTATTTTTTTTTCATGTTTTCAAAATGTGGAGAAACAAATAAAATAGATTTTCTTGAAAACCCCATCCTTTCATTCTTCTGAATATTTTTCCAAATTTTCTACTAATAGCAGAAAGGCATCTTATGAGCACCATACGAACTGAACCATTTTTGAGTCCGATAGATTTTTTTTTCTCTAAAAGTGTAATTTTTGAAATTTTCTCGTTAACTATGAAAAATATCCAAAGAAAACAGGCGCATTTGTCATAGAACTTGTTTAGACGTTCAAACTTTTATCTCAACATTTTTTCATATCTGTCATTTTTTTCAAGAAAAACTAGAAAATTTGATTGTTAGAAAAAAGAGTTCTCCTAGCCAGAAAAATCATTCAGCAAGCATCAAACTCAAAAGATATTATTATTATCAAAGCACAAGTTCAAAAAAAATTGAAAAAAAACTTGAAGGTGAGTTTTTTGAGGAAACCGATTTTTAATTTTTTGAGAAAAACGGCTGCCATTTCGCTATCTAAGCAAAAAAATTAAATTGGGCAACGGCACCAATTTTTCGGTGTTGAAATTCTTTTGAATTCCGCTATTCTGTTATCCAGATTTCATTCTTATTCTATAATTTTTATAAAGAATACAACACAGTAACATTTTGAATTAACGGGGCCCTCACCCAACTTAATTTTTTTACTTAGTAAAAATTATTAAATGCAGTAATAATTATTTTCTTAAAATTATTATAAATTTATTATCTTCTTGGCCCATTTCGAAAATAATTTCTGATTTCCTTTAAAATGATTTCGCAGTTCCTTATCTTATTTCTTTTTTATTTTACCCTTGCTTTCTTTAACTAGTATTTTTACTTTTCTCTTCTCATCCCTATAATCATTTTCTAGTCTAATACTCTCATCATTGCTAGGACCTATAATTTTTAACATTCTTAGATGCGCTTGCTACTTCTGGTTCACAGCTGCGGGGCTTCCATTATTCCACCACGCATCACCAGTCATTCTACCAACAGCCGCTGTTCCACACAGTTAAGGGGATTTATCAGCGTTATAAAAAGGAATTCCAGTTTCCGGCCGCACGGTTGAATATTTTGGTCTGATTTTTCGCATACCTCATTTAAATGCTTTTCTCTTTTGTGGTTAAGTCTCGGTTTTTTGAATTCTTGTTTAGATTTAAGGTTATTAACAAATAGAAAAGAAGAATAGAGAAAAAATGCAGTGATGCTCAGTACTAGCTGAGTTTGTATTTTCGATGCCTGCTAGTCAACCCTCGTAAAACCCGCGAGCTCGGCTTCGAGCAGACACCCCGTCGCGCGAGTGGAGACACTCGAGCGCGTCGAATTATCCGGAACGAATCATCCTCCTCATTGTTATGAGATGCAGGCCGGTTTAAAAAACTGAACTTACGAAAGCGTCGCGTGATTGAATTTTAATTAAGATACATAGTTTATTTAAATAATTCTAAGAAAGTGAAAAAAAGATTCATGAAAATCGGTTAATGTTTGCAGTAATAATAGAAATTTTGAAGTGCACACGATGGTATGCAGAGATACACAGCAGAATGGGAGAAACGAATTTTCATCGTTCAAAAGGCCTACAGCCTTCAATTTTGCCCCAATCCGCAATTATTTTTTTTTATTTGAAGAGCGCTAAATTTCCAAGAGCACCTTAGTCACAGATTCTTGCATTTTTATTTATTTATTTATTATATCTTTACTCGAAGTATGAGAAAATAGAGATTTTTCACAAAATCATCCTAATCATTATCATCATCCTAAATCGATGCAATAGTACACCCAGAATGCCAATAATTTGATTATTGTCATTAATTGTTATGAACAACAAACATAAGGTGAAACGTCGATCCATTTAAAGAGGAAAAATTATTTTATGTATCATTACTCTACTTTATTTTCGACTCCTCTTACACAATTGCACGCACAGAATCTTACACATACGATGGCAGTCTCAAACGCTTTGAAAAATCGCCCCCGCTGGGGAATCGAACCTTCCTGACTGCCTACAACCTGTCCTAAAACCCCAATCTAGCGCACGCGTAAGTGAAATGAGCTATGGAACCACTTGGATTTTTTTACCAAACTCTGGGTCAAACGGTTTCTCGTAACAAATAAGTAGTAATCGCCTGTAAGAAATGAATGATAAAAAATCAAATTAAAAATTTCATCAGAAAACATTTTTTCAAGTCTGAGCTTTGAATAATCAAAAAAATGTACTTTAAAAAAATTGTATTTCAAATTATTTTCTAATAATACATATAAATTAGTAATAATATATTTTCTGTGTGAGTTAATACTTGTGAGCAAAATCTTTTTCCCGAAACTCGTTACAAAATATTAGATATCGTCCGTAAGAGATGAATGAAATTAATTTTAAGTAAACATTTATTATCATATCATTTCTTAGATGGCCACATTTTTTCTCGGAGAAACCGTTGACCCAGAGTTTGGTAGAAAAATCCAAGTGGTTCCGTAGCTCATTTCACTTACGCGTGCGCTAGATTGAGGTTTTAGGACAGGTTGTAGGTAGTCAGGAAGGTTCGATTCCCCAGCGGGGGCGATTTTTCAAAGCGTTTGAGAGTGCCATCGTATGTGTAAGATTCTGTGCGTGCAATTGTGTAAGAGGAATCGAAAATAAAGTAGAGTAATGATACATAAAATAATTTTTCCTCTTCAAATCGATCGACGTTTCACCTCATGTTTGTTGTTTATAACAAATAATGAATTAATTCAGGATGATTTTCATTGCATGCAAACCGCTATTGAAGAGTAAATAATGATTTTGTGAAAAATCTCTATTTTCTCGTACTTCGAGTAAAGATATAATAAATAAATGTATAAAAATGCAAGAATTTGTGACTAAGGTGCACTTGGAAATTTAGCGCTCTTCAATTTAAAAAAAAGCAATTGCGGATTGGGGCAAAATTGAAGGCTGTAGGCCTTTTGAACGATAAAAATTCGTTTCTCCCATTCTGCTGTGTATCTCTGCATACTATCGTGTGCACTTCAAAATTTCTATTATTACTGCAAATATTAACCGATTTTCATGAATCTTTTTTTCAATTTCTTAGAATTATTTAAGTAAACTATGTATCCTAATTAAAATTCAATCACGCGACGCTTTCGTAATTTCAGTTTTTTCAACCGGCCTGCATCTCATAACAATGAGGAGGATGATTCGTTCCGGATAATTCGACGCGCTCGAGTGTCTTCACTCGCGCGACGGGGTGTCTGCTCGAAGCCGAGCTCGCGGGTTTTACGAGGGTTGACTCGCAGGCATCGAAAATACAAACTCAGCTAGTACTGAGCATCACTGCATTTTTTCTCTATTCTTCTTTTCTATTTGTTAATAACCTTAAATCTAAACAAAAATTCAAAAAACCGAGACTTAACCACAAAAGAGAAAAGCATGTAGATGAGGTATGCGAAAAATCAGACCAAAATATTCAACCGTGCGGCCGGAAACTGGAATTCCTTTTTCATAACGCTGATAAATCCCCTTAAGATACACTCTTGACGATGCTCATAAAAAATATTGTCTATGTACTCTACATTTTTAGTGCTTATTTGCATCTTTCAGTTTCTCCTATCTAAGTGCTCGTTTACCTCATCACAAAATTCTATTTGCACTTTTGATTTCTGCAAATTCTCTATTTTTATTCGCGTCTTCTTCATCCATTTAGTTCTCTGTCTCCTTCATCCTTGAACAAGGATAATTTTGAAACCTCTCACAACCCTTGTATCTCTTACTATCCCATCTAGCCTCTCATCCGCTATAACAAAGTCATACATAAAATCATACAGTGGCTTTCACCTCTGCACAAAGTATACATGTGGATTATTTGATGCCTACACCAAGTATTTGTCATCAACAATCCTTTTTCTAAGCATGAGCTAGCCAATTCATCTCCGTTTTTACTCATTTTGGTCTCCAAAATGACTTAGTACTCTGTCAGTACCTGCACATTAACATGGCCAGTCATATTTCTGATTAGAACGATTCTTTTTCTAGTATCACAAGTACTTGGAATGTTATTTAATGAGTTTCAGGATGTATCTCTTACCTCACTATTTGTATCATTAACTGGCACATAGCACGCTATAATAAATAGTTACCTAATTCTCACTTCCATTCAAAACCAACAAAATCTAGGAGATACACATTTGAACTTTCTAACATGTCGTTTAACTCTCGCATTCAAAATCAGACCGACTTCTGGCTGCTGTGTGATTCATTATCTACTCCTGACCTCAGTTCAAACCTATTTCCTACCTCTATTGTCCCTTTTTCTTTGTTCGAAATACACACAAAATATCTAGTTTCCTTAAGAGCATTAATTTTTGAAATTCCTTTTTCTTAATATCATTTACACCTCCAGCATTAAAAACACCCCGTCTCGAATCATCGCCTGAAACTTTTCCGAGGGCACGCCTTTCGTCAACCAAAGAAGCAATCTAATACGAGGATACGCTTATGTACGTATTATTAATTGATCAAAGTATACACCTAACTACCAAATTGATGGAAGAAATGTATTCCATTACGAGAAATCGTGTCAAAATTAAGTAGCTGATTCGTTATGAGGTGGTAAGTCCAGTTATAACGGAAGCATGCGGGAAAGAAGCTGAAACCGAAAGGCCATGATTAGTTTTTGTTGGATCCTGAAGTGTGTACCAATTTTCTATAATTACCATACATTCCCAAAGATTTCATAAATTTGCTGCAAATTTTATAAATTTTCTTGAATTCTCAATAATACTCATCAATTTCAGAATATTATACATAATTGGTGAATTTCAATAATGGCTTGTTTTCAACAGAAATAGTTGAATGGACACACTTGAATTACGTTCAAATAGAAAATTTAACTTCCATGTTCAATATCGGAGAGTCACGGTCAGTTATAATCAAATTTGGTTGTATAGAGAAAAGCTAAAATATTCTTGTCATCCGACACTCGAATATTCTATTTCTAACTTTTTGCTGACTCACTAGGATAATAGTTTTCAATATTAAAAGAATATCCATAATTTGAGTATTGTCCAAATTGGTTTGCATTTCAGAAATACACTTTTTTGTTGTGGTCCGACAATCGGTAGTTCTTTTCCTAATTTTTTCTGACTTATTGGTGTAATATTTTTTGATAACAGAAGACCAGAAAAGGGACATAATTTGGGTTTAATTAGAAAACCTAATATTTCATTATCTTCCAACACACAAAAGTTTTTTTCTAATTCTTTTCTAAATCATTCGGGTAATATTTCCTGATGGATGAAGACCAAAAAAAGGCACGAAATTTGTCTTCAAATGAAAAATTCAACTTCTGGGTGTGGTGGCGGAGTTTTTCGGTCACGTTCATCCAAATCTGGTTGTTTTCCGAAATGTATATTTTCTTTTGTCTTCAATTTTCGATTTTATTTTTATTTCATTTGGTTTATTTTTTCTGATAATGGAAGGTCAGAAAAGGGACCTAATTTGTTTTCAATTAGAAAATTCAACTTCTGGGCTTGACAGCGGAGTTTTTCGGTCAGCTTTACCTGAATTTGTTTGTATTGCAAAACTCAAAATTTGTTGCTTTTCCGACACTCGAAAATTCTCTTCCCAATTTTTTCTGATTCATTGGAGAAATAGATCTTGATAGATAATAATCGCAAAAGGGTCATAATTTGTCTTTAATTACAAAATTTATTTTCTGTGCTTGGTAGCGGAGTGACACGGTCAGTTTTATACAAATTGGGTTTTATTTCGAGAATCTTATATTTTTTAGGCTACTTGTATTCGAAACTTTGTTTCTTATTTATTCTTTTGACTTATTGGGGTAAAATTTTTTGATAGTGGAAGACCAGATAAGGTACATAATTTGCGTACTGCTAGAAAGTTTAACTCTTGTGTTCAATAGTGGAGTTTTACGGTCAGATTTAACCAAATTTCGTCGTAAACTGAAACTATAAAAAAAATTTCTACCAACACTCGAAAATTCGTTTATTCCTATCACTCATGGAAGTTATAATTTTTCATCGAAAAAGAAACAAATGTATCCAAGTTGCATATTATTAGAACATCTTATATGCAATCGTGGGGTTCGACGGTCGGATTTAACCAAGTTTGGTTGTATTGCCAAAATCTAATTTTTTTCCGACACTCGAAAATTCGTTTTTTTTTTACTCATGGAAGTGATGATTTCTATGGGGGAAGACAAAAAAGTTATATAATTTGGATAATACTAGAAAATTGAAATTTTATACACAGTAGTGGGGTTGCACGGTCGGATTTCAACAAATTTTCTTGTATTGCGAAAAACGAATATTTTTTTCTTTATACACTCAAAAATTCTTTTTCTACTTTTTTTCCGACTCATTGGGGTAATACACGGACAAACCTGGGGTTTCTATTGGAACCCATTTTTTGGAGAAAGAAAATTAGGAAGAGAAGCAAGAAGGAGAAAAATAAGGAGAAGAGAAGGAAGAAAAAGACAAGGAAGAAATTAATAAGAAGTAGGCGAGGAAGAAATTAATAAGAAGAAGAAGAGGAAGAAGAAAAAAAGAAGATGAGGAGGAAAAGGAAGAAGGAGAGGAGAAAGAAGAAGACGAAGAAGAAGAGCAAGTATCTAATATTTTGTTGTCTTCCGACACTTAAAAATTCTGTTTCTAATCTTGTTCTGATTCATTGGGATAATACACAGGAAAAACTGGGGTTTCTATTAGAACCTGTTTCTGTAGAAAAGAAAAAGAAGAAGAGGAGGAGGAAGAAGAAGAAGGAAAAGAAGGAAATGAGGTAGAAGATGAAAAAGACGAAGGAGAGGAGGAAGAGGAAAAAAAATACGTAGAAGACGAAGAAAACGATAAAGACGATGAAGAAGAGAAAGAAGAGAAAGAAAGAAGAAGAAAAGTAAGAAATGAATGACAAAAAGAGGAAGAAGTGGAATTGGAAAAAGACGAGGAGAAAGAAGAGGATGGAAAGGAATAAGAAAAAGGAGAAGAAAAAGAAGAAGAGGTGAAGGAAGAAGAAGGAAAAGAAGGAGAAGAGGAAGATGAAGAAAAATATGAAGAAGAGGAGGAAGAGAAAGAGAAAAAAGAATACGTAGAAGACGAAGAAAAAGATGAAGACGATGAAGGAGAGGTAGAAAAGAAAGAAAGGAGAAGAACAGTAAGAAATGAATGAGAGAAGAGGATGAAGTGGAATTTGAAGTAGAAGAATGGGAGCAAGTAGAGAAGAAGGAAGAAAAATGAGAAGAAGGCAAAGACGACAAGGACAGAGAAGAAGGAGAATAAGAAGAGGAGTAGGAGGAGAAGGAGAAAAGAAAGAGGAAAAGGAAGTAGAATAGGAAGAAGAGGAAGAAGAAAAGTAAGACGTAGAGGAAAAGGGGAAGAAGAAGAGGATTAATAGAAAGAAGAGGAAAAAGAAGAGAAAGGAGTGGAGAAAAACAAGCAGGAGGAGGAAAAGGAAGCGAAAGAGGAAGAAGAAATGGAAGAGGAAAAGAAAAAAGAATGGAAAGACGCGAAGAAAGAAGAAAAGAAAGAAGTAAAGGGAAAAGGGGGAGAACAAAAAGAAGGAGAAGAGGAGGAGAATAAAGAGGGAGAAGATGATGAAGAGGAAGAAGAAGATGACGAAAAGAAAGAAGAAGAAAAGGAAAAAGAGAAAGAGGAAGAAAAAGAAGAAGGGGGTAAAGAAGAGGAAGGAGAGGAGGAAAACAAGGAGGAGAAGGAAAAGGAAGAAGAAGAGGAAGGAGAAAACGAAAAATAAGTAGAAGAAGAGCAATTAGAAGAAGAAGAGGAAAAGAAGGAGAAAGAAGAGGAAGAAAAGGAAGAACAAGAATAGAGAGAAGATGAAGAAGAAGGAGAAGAAGAAGAAGAAGAAGAAGAGGAAGGAAAAGACGAACACGAAGACGAAGGAGAAGAACAACAATAAGAAAAAGAGAATGAAGCAGCAGAAAAAGAAGAAGAAGCACAGAGAAGTAGAAGAGGCAAAAGAGTTATCACCTCGGTTGTAGAGATTAGCCCGCAGCCTCCGTTATTCGTTGGAGGACGGGGTTTCGCTTTAAATCTTACGTGAGGGATATAATGTCAGGGAAATTCAGAGATGTGATCCATTAGCAACAACGGTTACGAGCCGCCCGCACCACGTGTCCCACGAGAAATAACCGTAATCGCTTTTCACCCTCCCTTTACATTTCAAACCTCAACCCTCAACCCTTGCCACCTCCAAGTCAACCTACCATTTCCACCTTTCCTCATTCGTTCTGCCTCTGTGTCTGCGAATTTGTGCACCATCACAGGTAAATATTATCTATGTATTGAACGCATGAGTTTGTAACTTTCAGAGAAACAATAGAAAATAACGACGTCGTTAGGAAAACGACGCAACAGATGCTGTTAAGCAAAGTTGTAAATATCTTAGTGTCGAGCTTAAAATGCAGATATTGAGTCGTATGTTTCCCATATGGGAATTCCTATTTTAGAGCAAGGAGTGTAGAGGTAGACTGAAATCCTGGCAGGGTTTTGGATTGACTATATAGTAGATAGTGTTTAACATCAAGAAAGATAGACACGTTTTTTAATAGGATAAAGGCATTCAGTAGTGAACCACTTCTAGTTAGGACCATATTCAAAACTGTATATAAAATGTAATTTTGGAGAAAGGTTATATACATTTAGCTGCATTACAGTCATTTCAGCCATACCTGAACATACCAAATCCTTACAATTGAGGAGTAAGCGAAAAAAGAGATGATAAATCCATTCGAAATCATCCCTCAATAATTGGACAAACGCTGTATAGCAGAAACACTAGAGCCAGAAGCAAAAATCAATTCGACTTTATCGACTGATGGTAATGCAAATTTCTACCTTATCTTCGGTCGGTAATGTCGGTTCCCCGTATGATCAGTCAGTAGTGCAGTTTCCTACTAGGCATCTGACCCGTACTCTCCTATGTATACTACTAAGAATATTTTCTGCTAAATCTCACCTTTTTCATTGTTTGCAATGTTTCGAAAAAAAATCTACAAATATAAGAAAGGTATGCTATAAGTTTCATGCGGAATAAGCCATTCTTGTGGCCAAGAGAATTGTTTCCCCTGTAAATGTAACTTTAACATTTTTTTGTTAACGATGCAAGATATCACAAAAGAGTAAGAGGAATCGGAAATGGCTGAATGTGAATAATTTTGAATTGAACGTTTCAACTTGGAGGATTTTAAATTGAAAGCACTTAAAATTAAATAATTTAGGAACAAATAAGTATTAAGTGGAATAGTTTATAATTTAACTATTGTAATTATACATTTTCGAAAAGCTTGTAAACAATATTTGAATGTGAACACCTGTAAGAATGACCAATTATGAATAGAATCATTTAGGTATCTAATAGAGAAAATAAATTCCAAATTTGAGCTAAATCATTATCAATTATTCATAAATTAATACAAAGAAACAAGATATAAAAAGTGATCTGAAAATAAAAAGACATAAATAAAAAAAAATTGAGATAGTTTGGAAGTCTGTTTTTTAATTGTGAATTCTTTTCACGGTAATTTTGCATAACATTATTCATTATAGAATTGATTTCGTTTCGATCTAAAATTAAAAATGATAAAATCTTCTATAATAATCAAAATTCAAATAAAAAAGATACGAATAGAAAACAAAAGGAAACTCATTCAAATTTTCAAGAATTTCAAGTTTAACTTACAAAAAAAAATATTTCAAAAGGACGAAATCCTTCAATTTTCAATTCTAAGATAACTAGGATATGGAATTTGAATTTTGAATATAATTTTTTTTCCAAATAATTTAAACTATGTAGTAATTCCTAGAGTTTAAAAACACTTCAGAATTGAATCATGTTTATAGAAAAATTATTAATTTGATTAAATTCTGAATGTTAAGCGGTTAGAACTTAAGGTTAGGATTTTAATTCTTGTCCTTAAAATGGAACGAAATTTTAGATTGAAGATTTTGAATTTGTAGTTGATTGAAACTTGAATTGGATTTCAAAATTGGAAATAAACTCCAATATAAGGTCCGAAATTTGAAAATTGAAATCGTATGACGGTTGGTACAACACATTTAATAAAAAAGTTATATTATTATCAATCTCCTCTTGAAATTTATGTTCACAATTTAAGAAACAAACTTACCAATTCAAACATTTATTTAAAAAAATGTTTCTGATCCCAAAAGTGGTTTAGAACGCATGAAACTCACAGGATCCCGTGTAAAAAAGTTACATCTAGTTTATATATTATAGACAAAAAACTGATATTTTTCATTTGTTTTATCCAGAAAAATTTATAAAACAAATGAAAATTATCATTGTCTTATCCACTATATATAAGCTATATATAACGCTTTCACCTGGGATGCCTGCCTTATAGAAGATCAAATTAAGAAAAATTTTCCAAAAATATTAGTATGGGGTTTTTCAAAAGATCGACTTTTTGCATTTTGAAAAACGATCGTTGCAATTTCATTACTTTCAACTATTTTCTAATTTCTGGATGTATTTTAAAAAAGGGTGGTAAAGATCGCTAGAATCCAAACAGAAAATTTGAACATCTAAATTAGATCAAACACTATAGAATTTTAAATAATTTTTTTTGCAAAATATGTTTCAAAATTCAAATACTCGTAACTTTTTGGAATTTTTTTTCCAAACTCGGAAAAATACGTGCCGCGTAATTTCCTCTGGAAAACAACATATAATGTCGCTTAAATATTCTGTTATTTGGAGTGTAGAACATGCCTGCTTTGAAACGAATTAGATCCAAGTACGATTAATAACAAAACAGTTGTGTAAACAAAATATGTATCTATAACATATATTCGCACAAAAGAAGTAAAATTTGGAGATAAGACAAAGAAAAATGAATTTCTAAGCCTATTCTTGAATTTTTCAAATTCATAATTATAAAAATGACAAAAAATTATTGTGAAGAAATTCCACCAAATCATAATTTTAAATTATATGAAGTTCTTTTAAATTTATTGATGATTATTTCTTGATTTTAAACTAAAATTATTAGTAGAAGGCATAGAAGCCATATTTTGTTTTCTTATACCATTTGTTGAAATTATTTATAATACTTTTTCATTCCTTTCATTGAACTGGGGTAGCCACAACATTTTTGTGACTTATTTGTGAACCTCAAATAATTAAAAAATATGGATAATATCATTTAGAAATTTTTCATTTTGAATTTGTAGTTTAGGTCAGATGCTTTGATAAATTATGCTTTGAAATAAGTACTTCATTAAAATCATGATAGAAATTGATTGATGAAATTATTGTTATTTTTTAATATTAAACTAGTGCGGAAAACGAAAAAAAAGTAGATAAATCGCATTATTCATCAAAATGTTTACATTTATCAAAATTGAATTAACGAATTTAAGAATATTTACAAAAATCATTTCTATGTAAGAGTTCAATAAAGTCGTTCAAATCCCCTCCATACTACCCCATACCACCCCTACTTTCAGACAAAAGTCATCAGAGGTAGAGAGATCACCTACTGGTACGGAAACATTTTGCTGTTTCCTACCTCAATTCCGAGCTAACACCCATTATTTGAACATTATGGCAAATTTGACTTTGATTCGACCTTGCCATGACCTTCATGAAAATATCATTTTGAACGTAAAATTTCCAGCTTTTTTCAAATCTGGGGTCAAAAGTAGGGGTTCCCATTTTAAAAATTACTTTGACCTTCAAATAACCTTGGAAATTGAATTCAAGGTCGAGGTCATTGGTACCAGTAGTTGGACCCTCTGCCTCCTTCAACTTATTTCTAAAACCTTTTTCTATATTCAACAAAAATGCTGAGTTATTTCTCATAATAAATTAAAATGGTCCCCCTTTATATAATAATATATAATAATAAATAATAAATTATTCAAAATATTTCAAAATATTCGACTATCGCTCAAAGAAGATTTTCTATCGAAAGTCAGCACTGCTAACCAAATAGTTGAACCTTAAAAGAAAAAAAAAAGAATTTTTAACAAAATATATTTGAACTTTTATACAAGTAGTTACACTTTTGATTCACAAAAACAAGTTTTTTAGAAAACAGATTAATTTTCTACAAACAAAAAAATAATTCATCACGGAATAGTTAAATTTTAAGTTGAAAAAATGTATTCTCAATGAAAAAAAAAATTAATTTTCAACAAAATAGTTGAAAAATTATTTTCCAGCGAAGAAGACGGATTTCCAACAAAATACATAAATTTTCGAAGAAATAGTTGAATTTTTAACTAAAAAGGTAAATTTTTAACCAGAAATGCAATAATTAATTTGAACCAAAAATTAAACGAACTTTCAACAAAATTGTGGAATTTTCTACAAAAACAATGAACTTTTATCAAGAATAGCCAATTAAAACAAAAGTTTTCTCAAAATTTTTTATTTAATAACAAAAGTGGTAAAAAAATATTTTATTTTATAGCAACGTATAGGTTTTTCAAAAATACTTGGATTCAATCCGAAATACCTAGAATCAATAGAGCAGTTATTGCGAAAAGTTGTCTTATAGCTCAGGAATTTTTTGAAATTTATTGAATTTATTATAAACAAATAGGTGAGTTAAAATGGAATCATGGGGATTAGTAGTGATTCGCGAATTGATTTGCACTGAATTTGAACCATTTCTAGACAAAACCCGTTTTTTGATTAAATTCATGAAATATAATAAGTAAATTGTTATTTTATAAACAAATTTGATAAACAATTATCGGTAGCAGGTAGTTATGTTGAAATAAATCAAGTTTTTTCTATTGAATTGGCCAAAAATTATACGCAAATATCACAAAATTATCAGGCTTATTCATCGAAGAACAACTGATGATTTTTTAAACAAATTTAATTAACAAATGCTTAGTCTGGCTATTTTAAAAGGTAAAAACTTGGGGTTTTCAACGTAATAAAGTGCAAGAAACTGATTTTTCAAACTTTGAGGAAGCTTATATAGCAATCCAAATTTCCTTCGTTAACAACAATTGTTTAAACAAATTTTTATGATCTTATGCATTTCTTAGGGGAAAATTGCGTTTCTTTATGGTATTAGCAGACTTTCATTCAGTAATGGGTCTGCCATATCGATCGATAAGAATTGAACATTTTCAAACGAAATTAATTAACAAATGCATTTTCGGCTATTTCTCATGGTAAAAAATTGACGTTTTCATAGTCACAAAATGTTTATAACTAATTTTTGAAACGTTCTTCAGAAACCTCAATAACGATGCACTATTGTTATTTTCTCTATTAATTTTGTAGACAAATGTTTGTTTTTTCATACATTTGTAAACAAAGAATTCCATGTTTCTGGGGGAGATTTGAAATCAACGTAACCGTCAACAATTTGTGACGTTGAAAAAAACCCAAGTTTTTACCTTTATAAATAGAAAAAAAGTCCTGCATTAATTAATTTTGTTCAAAAAAGTATCAATTGTTATCGAGCGATAGCACAGAGTCATTACTGAATAAGAGCCTGCTAATGCTCTGAAGACATGCCATTTTTTTTCTAAAAAATGCATAAGTTGATAAAAATTAGTTACTTGCATTTTATTGCCTTGAAAATCAAAGTTTTTACCTCTAAAAAAAGCCAGACAGTGAATTTGTTAATTAAATTTGTTTGAACAATCATCAATTGTTACTGGATGAATAAACCTGTTACTTTCGTGACATTTTTGTATAATTTTTGGCCGATTCAATAGAGAAAACTTGATTTATTTCAACATAACTACCTACTATGGCCAATTGTTTATAAAATTGGTTTAAAACATAACAATTTATTCATTATATTTCATGAATTCAATTCAAAAACAGTTTTGGTCTACAAATTGTTCAAATTCAGTGCAAATCAATCCACGAATCATTGCAAATCCCATGAATCCATTTTCACTCAATTATTTGTTTATAACAAATTCAATAAATTTTAAACCAATTTTTTAGCTATGGGACAACTTTTCTGGATGAATGATCTATTGACTCTAGGTATTTTGCATTGAATCTAAGTATTTTTCAAAAATTGTTACTCTTCTAAGTTCTTTCATTAACAACGTCACTAATTCTGGAAAATAATGAATTTTTACGATTTACAGAGGAGAAAATTTTTTTAGGCAAATTAAACTTGTTCAAATAATTGTCAAATATTCTAAACAAACAAATATTAACAAACAACCAATTTTTTCCATTTTGTCGAGAACCGTGCTTTTCCCATTTAAAACTTGATATCATTTTCAAAATTCCAGGCGCGCAGATTATTCTTAACTTATTTTAAAAGTACGGAATTTTTTTCCGGAAAAGTAAGAAATTGGGGCAAATCAATTACCAAAACTAAAAAGTCGAATTTCTGGACCACCCTAATGTGCAATTAAACACTCTCTTGCACCCTTGGCTCCTCATTTCTCAGACTTCCATTTTTCGAGAAAAAGTAAATGAAAAGAGAATATTACAAGAAGGGAAAAGAGAGGGGTAAGAGGAAAATGGAAGCCTTTCCGGTTTATGAACGATAAGAATTTAAATTGCTTTCCTCTACCTTATATTCAGTTTTCGTTCCTCCTTCTTATAAATCCCAATACTCTTTGATATCGGCAATAGAGGCTAAACGGGGAGGGGTAAGGTGGCAAGGATGAAAGTATTTGGGATAAAGAGAAAATTCACAAATGCGTCTTATGATGCCGAAACGAAAAATTTCTAGCGTCTTTTGAAGAACCTTGTGTACATACTCCTACTCACGTCTTCAGCTGCTTGATCGAAAAATTTTAAGCGTTCTTATAAATTTCTCGTGGGTAAAATTATAATTTTCCAGCCTTTGAAGATAAAGAAAAGTAAAATTATAAAGTATGTCATTTAACATACTCAGAATTTCACCATTTCATATTACACAGTTTTTTATTTTTAAAAGTTACAATTAAAAATTATGCAAGTTTTAAGTTTTATAATAAGAAATTCTGTAAATCAGATGATATTTGTTTGACATTTCTTAGATTTGGGAGTTTTATAATTCAAAGTTTCACTTTTGACTCAAAATCAGAAATTTTGTAATTTTTAAAATTTACATTTAAGAATTATGCAAGCATTTCCCTACTGCTCATAGATTCCCCTACTCACCCTTTCTTTCCATACTCTTCCTCCCGACACTTCAGCCTTCGTCGTCCCATACTTCCCCATCTCCCACACTTCCCTCACTTATCCCTCTTCTCATTCACTTATCTCCCCTTATCTCATACTTTCTCTCTTACCTCTCTTATTATTTCACCTACTTTTTCTCCCTTTATTTTCTACACTTCCCCTGCTCTTATTCCGTCATTTATCCTTTCCTTGTTTCGCCTACATTCTCCTACTTTTTATCTCCATATATTTCTTCCTTCCCCATACTTCAACCTTCGATACCCTTCATTTTTCCAACGTCATCTTGTACTACCTTCTTTCCTCACATCTCTAGCAAACGCACCCCTTCTCATTCTTCCCCACGTCACATTTCCCTCAACTTTCTGACCATTGTTTCCCCTCACTTCCCAAATCTCCTTGTTTTCTCTTCCTACACGTCCCCTTCTTCCCCTTCCATAAACTCTAATAGTTTCCGTCTCCTCATTACTCTCACTTTTTCTACTTCCCTTCTTCTTCTCCTATCATTCCTCATAATTTTCCCTTCACAAATTTTCCTTACTTTTCCTTCTTCCCCTCTTCTCATCACCCTTCATATCCCATACTTTCCCTCTCCTCATTACTCATACTTCACCCCCTCTCATATTGCTTACTTCCACTGCTCTCATGTTGCCTGCTTATTTTTCCCTAACTTCCTCTACATTCCCTTACTTCTCCTCTCCACCCATATTTCCCCTTGCCACACTTCAACCTTCGATCCCCTTTCCCTTCCCGACTTCTTCTACTACCCCCTTTTCTCACTTTCCTAGTAAATACTCCCTTTCACTGCACTTTCCCATTCCACATTTCACATTTTCCCTCACTCTTCTTCATTTTTTCTACCTCCTAGTTTCCCTCCCCACACTTCCCCTATTTCCCGTCTTATCACTTCTCCTACTTCTCCTCTCCTCACTCCCCCTACTTCATTTACCCTATTTTTCTCTTACTGTTTCTCCTTTCAGTGTCCTTGCTTCTCCTGTTTCCAATTTTCTCTCACTACACATACTTCCTCTCCTTTTATTTTCGCTAACCCTCTACCTCATTTCCAGTCACTTCCCCTACTCATCCTGATTCCATCAATCAATCCCTTACATCCCCTAATTTACCTTCCATTATTTCCACTTATTGCTACTACTTCCCCTCTCCTCGTATCTCTTTACTTCAACTCCACTTCTTTCGCCTCGTTTCCCCTTTCCACCCTCCTCTATTCATCCTTCTCCACCCCTCCTCTCTTCTCCCCTTATTTCCTCTTCCTTTTCGTACAATATTTCTTCTAATTTCCCCTTACTTTCGATTTCCTCACAAAAGATTTCAGTTCTCTTTTCAACACCAACATTTTCAAACAAAAAGTATGACTTTTCAACAAAATTGTTGTATTTTAAACCAAACAGTTGCATTTTTATTCAAGAAAGATGAAATATTTATTTTGAAACAGATGAAATAAAAAAAAACTTCCGAAAAATAGTTAAATTTCCATTCAAAGAACATTCCAGTTCACTTTCCAACACCAAAATATGAATTGTAAACTATGAGTTAATTTTCTGTAAATAGTCGAATTTTCAACCAAAAAGTATGACTTTTTAACAAGATTGTCAAATTTTCAACCAAACAGTTGCATTTTTGTCCATGAAAAATAAAAATTCTACTGAAACAGGTGAATGTTTAATTAAGAAGACAAATTTTCAAAAAAAAGTGTTTAATTTTCATCCAAAAGGATTTCAGTAGACTTTTCTACAGAAAAATACAATTTTAAACAAAAAGTGAATTTTCTAGGGAATAGTTGAATTTTCAACAAAACAGTTGTATTTTTGTCCTAGAAAAATGCAATATTTTTTCACTAAAAAAGATGAGCTTTTATATTCAAAAGAAAAATTTGCAGGAAAAATATTTTTCGTCCAAAAAATATTTCAGTTGACTTATCAGCAACAAAATATGAGTTTTGAACAAAAGGTTAATAACATACGAAGAGAATTGATTTTTCAACCCAAAAAGACAAACTTTTAAAAAACAGTTGAATGCTCAAAAAAATGATATCTTTTCAAGAAAATTGTTGAATTTTCAACCAAATAATAAAATGTATAACTAAAAAGATAATCTTCAGGAGAAAGTTCTTGCGGATTTGCAAAAATTACTTTTATGAGTCAAAGGATCCCCTCTCCCCTACCGTGACAAATGGTTACAACATTTCTCGACGCCCCCCCCCCGCGCCGGGAGATATTACATAATTTAAGTACGGTCCCTAAATAGGAAAGGGTTTTAGGAAAGGATTTTTTTAATTGAATAAAAAGACTGTAGATTTAGGAGAAGGCTCGGGAGAAGGATATCACATCCTAATAAAATCAAGGGAATTAATCTAATCTCGCCGATCCCAGAGCGAGTGGCGGATGTACATTCTACAAAGGCCGAAGTAAGGCAAGTCGAGCCAGGTAATTCAATATGATTCAACAAACAGTTTAATGGGGATTACGCCGAGTGTAACCGAGCAGAAGTAACTGCCTCTGCCAGCAGCCCCCTTTCCAGCTAGATGTCTCTTGGTTCAGCCACCCCATCCCCATCCCCATCCCCTTTCACTAACATCTTCGTCTTACCCATTTTACCCATTACAGCCCTTGTACTCGTCCATCCTTCCAAATCTCGGTGACACAACCTTCATCCCTTACTCACTTACTGCTACATCCGCGAGACATGCACGACGTATGAACTAACGATCTCGAACTGATCCTCAATGAGGTTACCGCAAACGTTGAGTCAAGCGTTAAATGCCAATCAGCTGGAAAAAGACTAAAAAAAGTCCTTTTACTACTTCTCTCATTTCTATTTCCTATATCAAAAAACTTCTGGGGGTGATTCGGTAGATAGTCAAAAAAAGATTTTCATTTTAAATCAAAATACTTTTCAATTGAACCAAGGAAAACAAAAATTTTTAACCAAATAATTGAATTTCCAAGCAAAAAGATGAATTTTTTAGTTTTTTTTTTTAGAATTTGTCTTTTCTACCGAAAATATCTTTTTTTTTTTTTAAAAGGACAAATTTTTAACAAATATATACATTTATAACTACATATTTGAATTTTCACTCGAAAAGTTTAATCTTTCACCAAGAAGAAGAATATTCAATAAATCACATAAACTTTAAATCAAATAGTTTAAGTTTCACACTAGTAAAAATCAATTTGTTACCAAAAATGCAATAGCTAATTTATCATTTAAAGAAAAAAAATTTCAATTTAAGAAACAACTTTCCCACAAAACGGTTTTATTCTTAATCAATTAGTTGAATTAACAGCTAACAAATTAATTTTGAACCAAGAAAACAAATTTTCAACAAGGTACATTTTTAATGAAGCCTTCAATCCAGGTGTTCATATTTTCAATCTAGAAAGATGAAGTAAAAAGAAATGTGGTAGATGATATTTTAAACAGAACAATATTTTCATTTTGAATAGCAAGCAGTTGAATTCAACCAAGTAGACGAAATTTTGACAAAATGCTTGAATTCTTAACTGGAACAGATTAATTTTCTACCAAACGGTTGAATTTTTAACCCAAAAGGATGAATTTTTGACAAATTAAATGCATTTTTTACCACATAGTGAAATTTCCAACCAAGAAATTTGATTTTCCATCAAAAAGGAGAATTTTCAATGACTTAGATAAATTTTCAATCACATAGTTTAGGTTTCCAACTAAAAAATAAATCAATCTGTAACCAGAAAGCGAACAGCTAATTTCTCATACAAAAAAAAAATAATTTTCAATTTAATAAACGAACTTTTCACAAAACGGTTACAGTTTTTATCAAATCGTTGTACTATCAGTTAATGATTTATGTTTTAACAAAGAAAAATCAGACAAATCAAATTTTGTATTCGAAATGATAATTTTTCGAGCTGGAAAAGGGAAGAGAACAGTTCTGTCCCACACTATCCCTTTCCCAACTTTATGACTTCTTTTCAAAAATTGAAAGAATCACTTTATTTGAAAATTTATGATCAAAAAGTCTTTTCTATTCATGCGTCAACTTTGAATTATGTGGATAAAAAAAGTTTTTCTTTTTGAAACAAACGACTCAAATGCCATAAATGAGCATAACGTCCTTAATCTTTAATAAAGTGTATTAATATTATAGATCAATCGATTCGCCTCGAACCAAGGCATCTTTTATATTCTTGCATCAACTTTGAATCATGTTGAAGTAAAAAGTTTTACCATAGAAAACAGTATTTTCAAATATTATGCATTACCATAGCTTCCTTACTCTTCAATAAAATATATGAATATTGTAGGTCAATCGATTCGGCTCGAATCAACACATATTTTCTTTTCTCGCATCAACTTCAAATTATGAGAATGAGACCATTTTTACTATGAAAATCGATTTTCAAAATATATAAATTACCATAACTTCCCTACTTTTCAATAAAATGTAATAATATTATAGGTCAATCTATTCGTCTCGAACCAAGGAACCTTTTATATCGGTGCATCAACTTGGAATTATGTGGAAGAAAAAAGTTTTACTATAAAAAACTGTATCATAGATTCCTTACTCTTGAATAAAATTTAGTAATATTATAGGTCAATCTATTCGACTCAAATCAACACATCTTTGCTGTTCTTGCATCAACTTTGAATTATGTCGATGAAAAAGTTTCACTATAAAAATCTGATTTTGGAAATATATAAATTGCCATAACTTTCCTACTCTTTAATGAAATGTATTAATAGTATAGGTCAATCGATTCGTTTCGAACCAAAGAATCTTTTATATTTTTCCATTCACTTTGAATTATGTTGGAGAAAAAAGTTTCACTATAAAAGACCGTATTTTCAAATTGTATGCATTACCATAGCTTCTCTACTCTTCAATAAAATATATGATTATTATAGGTCAATCGATTCGTCTCGAAACAACACATATTTTCTTTTCTCGCATCAACTTCAAATTATGAGAATGAGACAATTTTTACTATGAAAATCGATTTTAAATATATATAAATTACCACAACTTCCCTACTTTTCAATAAAATGTAATATCATATGTCAATCGATGCGTCTCGAGCCAACGAACCTATTATATCGTTACATCAATTCTGAATTATGTGTAAGAAAAAAGTTTTACCATAAAAAACCGTATTTTCAAATATTATGCATTACCATAGATTCCTTACTTTCGAATAAAATTTAGTAATATTGTAGGTCAATCGATTCGACTCAAATCAACACATCTTTCCTGTTCATGCATCAACTTTGAATTATGTTGATGAAAAAGTTGTACTATAAAAAACCGATTTTTAAAATATATATATTACCGTAACTTTCCTACTCTTTAATTAAATGTATTGAAAGTATAGGTCAATCGATTCGTTTCGAACCAAAGAATCTTTTATATTTTTGCATTCACTTTGAATTATGTTGGAGAAAAAAGTTTCACTATAAAAGACCGTATTTTCAAATTGTATGCATTACCATAGCTTCCTTACTCTTCAATAAAATATATGAAAATTCTGGGTCAATCGATTCCTCTCGAATCAACACATATTTTCTTTTCTCGCATCAAAATAAATTATGAGAATGAGACCATTTTTACAATAAAAATCGATTTTAGAAATATATAAATCACCATTAGTTCCCTACTATTCAATGAAATGTATTAATATTATAGGTCAATCGAATTCTCTCGAACCATGGAACCTTTTATATCGTTGCATCATCTTTGAATTATGTGGAAGAAAAAAGTTTTACTATAAAAAAACGTATTTTCAAATATTATGCATTACCATAGATTCCTTACTCTTGAATGAAATTTAGTAATATTATAGGTCAATCGATTCAACTCAAATCAACACATATTTACTTTTCTCGCATCAACTTCAAATTATGAGAATGAGACAATTTTTACTATAAAGATCGATTAAAAAAAATACATAAATTATCATAACTTCCCTACTTTCCAATAAAATGTATTACCATTATAGGTCAATCGAATCGGTTGGAAACAAGGAACCTTTTATATCTTTGCATCAACTTTGAATTAGGTGGAGGAAAAAAGTTTTACTTTAAAAAACCGTATTTGTAAATATTATGCATTACCATAGATTCCTTACTCTTGAATAAAATTTAGTAATATTATAGGTCAATCCATTCGACTCAAATCAACACATCTTTCCTGTTCATGCATCAACTTTGAATTATGTCGATGAAAAAGTTTCACTATAAAAAACCGATTTTGAAAATATGTAAATTACCATAACTTTCCTACTCTTTAATGGAATATATTAATAGCATAGGTCAATCGATTTGTTTCAGATCAAAGAATCTCTTATATTTTTGCATTCATTTTGAATTATGTTGGAGAAAAAAGTTTCACCAGAAAAAACCGTATTCTCAAATTTTATGCATTACCATAGCTTCCCTACTCTTCAATAAAATATATGATTATTATAGGTCAATCGATTCCTCTCGAATCAACACATATTTTCTTTTCTCGCATCAACTTTAAATTATGAGAATGAGACAATTTTTACTATAAAAATCGATTTAAAAAATATATAAATTACCATAACTTCCCTACTTTTCAATAAAATGTAATAATATCATAGGTCAATCGATTCGTCTCGAGCTAAAGAACCTATTATATCGCTGCATCAACTTTGAATTATGTGGAAGAAAAAAGTTTTACTATAAAAAACCGTATTTTCAAATATTATGCATCATCATAGCTTCCTTACTCTCCGATAGAATATATTAATATTATAGGTCAGTCGATTCGACTTAAATCAACACATCTTTCCTGTTCTTTTATCAACTTTTAATTATGTTGATGAAAAAGTTTTACTATAAAAAACCGAGTTTGAAAATATATAAATCACCATAACTTCCCTACTCTTTCATAAAATGTATTAATAGCATATGTCAATCGATTCGTTTCGAACCAAGGAATTTTGTATATATTTGCATTAACTTTGAATTATGTTGAAGGAAAACGTTTTTCTGCTTGAAACAGATGACTCAAATATTATACATGAGCATAATTTTCTTCACTTTCAATAAAGTGCATTGATATTATATATCAATCGATTCGCCTCGAATCAAGGAATTTTCTTCGTTCTTGCATTAATTTTGAATTATGTTTTATGGGAAAAAGTTTTACTATAAAAAACAGTATTTTCAAATATTATGCATTACCATAGATTTCTCAGCACTCTTGAATAAAATTTAGTAATATTATAGGTCAATCTATTCGACTTGAATCAACACAATTTTTCTATTCTCACATCAACTTTAAATTATGAGAATGAGAAAATTTTTACTATAAAAAACTATTTTAAAAATATATAAATTACCATAACTTCCCTACTCTTTAATAAAATGTATTAATATTGTGGGTCAAGCATCCTTGCATCCACTTCAAATTATGTTGAAAAAGAAAGTTTCACTATAAATACCGTATTTTCGAATAATATGCATCACCATAACTTCTTTACTCTTCAATGAAATGTATTGATATTATAGGTCAATCGATTCGACTCGAATCGACACATATTTTCTGTTTTTGCATCAACTATGAATTATGTTGATGAAAAAAGTTTCATCATGGAAAACCGATTTTCAAAATATATAAATTACCATAACTGCCCTACTCTCTAATAAAATTTATTAGTATTATAAGTCAATCGATTCGACTTGCATCAACACGTCTTTTCTGTTGTTGCGTCAACTTTGAATTATGTTTATGAAAAAAGTTTTACTATGAAAAACTGAGTTTCAAAATATATAAATTACCATAACTTCCCTACTCTTTAATCAAATGTATTAATAGTGTAGGTCAATCGATTCGTTTTGAACCAAGGAATCTTTTATATTCTTGCATTAACTTTGAGTTATGCTGAAGAAAAAAGTTTGACTATAAAAAACCGTATTATCGAATATTATGCATTACCAAAGCTTCCTCACTCTCCAATAGAATTTATGAATATTAGAGGTCAATCGATTCGACTCGAATAAACACATCTTTTCTGTTTTTGCGTCAACTTTGAATTATGTTGATGAAAAAAGGTTTACTATAAAAAACCGGTTTTCGAAATATATAAATTACCATAACTTCCATACTTTTGTATAAAATGAATTGATAGTATAAGTCAATCGATTCGTTTCAAGCCAAGGAATCTTTCATATTGTTGTGTAAACTTTGAATTATGCAATTGAAAAATTTTTTACTATATAAAACCGATTTTTCAAATATCATGCTGTGCTAAAAAAATTCGATAAATATTTCTAGAAATCCTTCGGTCAGTTCCAGGATCGATATTAGTGAGGAGAATAAGCCCTCCAAATTTCATTAATTTGTCTGCGACCGTTTTCTAGTTATCGTGTTCACAAGGAAGTGTGACATCCACAAACACATATACACACACATCCGGACAATTGCTCAGAACATTGTATTGGGCATTTTTAAATTGAGGAAGTTCAATAATATGAATGTAAAAATGTTGGAAAATTTTACCATTACAAAGCTCCCTTAAAGAGGGAGCAAGATTGTTTGTTTTATTTTTTAGTTCGTAGTTTTTGTAAATTTGCATTTTTAAATTGATCAAAATAAAAACTTTAGTTTGTCTATTATTTAAAAAAATCGCTAATGCTTCCTCTAGGCAAAGGTTTCTTATACTAAAATTTTTTTCATTAACATAATTCAAAGTTGATGCAAGTACAGAAAAAATGTGTTGTATCGAGTCGAATCGATTGACCTATAATATTAATGCATTTTATTGAAGAGTAAGGAAGCTATGGTAATGCATAATTTTTTTTCTTCGACATGATTCAAAGTTGAAGCAAGAATAAAAAAAAATTTTGATAGTACGAATCGATTGACCTACAATATTAATAAATTTTATTAAATAGTAGGGAAGTTATGATAATTTATATATTTTTAAAATCGTTTTCTATAGCAAAAATTTTCCCATTCTCATAATTTAAAGTTGATGCAAGAATAGAAAAGTTGTGTTGAATCAAGACGAATCGATTGATCCGTAGCATTGATACATTTTAGTGAAGAGTAAGGAAGCTATGGTATTGAATAATACTTGAAAACGTGATTTTTTATAGTAAAACTTTCTGCACCAACATAATTTAACATTGGTGCAAGAACGGAAAAGATTCCTTGATTCGAGGAAAATCGATTTTTTTTATACCATCAAGCCATTTCCCTTTCGGGGTAGGCGTGATACTACCCGATTCGTGTACTGTTTCTAGGAGGATTATTCATTACTAGTACTACTAGTGTGGGCGAAACCACACCCACGACGGGCCAACAGCACACAGTATTCTCGAACCGTCACCCATCCAAGTACAAACCGCGCCAAACACTGCTTAACTTCAGTGATCTTACGAGAACTGGTGTTTTCAGCGTGGTATCGCCGTTGGCATTGATTGATCTATAATATTCATACACTTTAGTAAAGATTAAGGAAGTTAAACTCATTTATAATATTTGAGCCATCTGTTTCAAACAGAAAAACTTTTTTCATAGACATAATTCAAAGTTGACGCATGAATAGAAAAGACTTTTTTATCATAAATTTTCAAATAGAGTAATTCTGACAATTTTCGTAAAGAAATCATGAAGCTGGGGAAGGGATAGGGTGCGACAGAACTGTTTGCTTTCCTTTTCCAGTTCGAAAAATCATAATTTCGAATACAAAATTTGATTCGTCTGATTTTGTCTTTGCATTTAAAAAATTGGTGTATTTTATTGTATTTTTTGTAAATTTTTATTTTTAAATTGAGCAAAATGAAGCCTTTGGTTTGTCTATTATTTGAAAAAAGTAACTAATGCTTCCTCTATGAGTCTATGAGGAAGCAAAGTGCTCATGAAATGAGCACCATAAAATCATAAGTACGAACAAAGTGGAAATACTCGAGATCGATTTCGCAGCTAGTTTAATTGACATGCACCTACTTTGAAGTCTGAATCTAAATGTGAATAAAAAACTGAACTGAATGGGTGAATGATCCCGAGGGCATGTGGCAATTCCGATGACATCTGTCCTTCGGGGAATGCTCGCTCAAATACTGGAAATTAGCGTAAAAATTATTCGTCACACTGGGACAAATCCACCGCTTCGGGCTCATATCCCTTCCCTCTCGAAGGAGTCGGCGGACTCTGCTCGTCAAGGGTGCCTTATTGTCCATTGTCGCCGGATAAACGGGGAATAAAGACTCCAGTCGATCCCTCGGGATCTTCCAGAATCGAGCTCGACATCTACCTGTGTGTATATATGTATACGCACTTTTAGGTGGTCCATAACTCCATATAACATAAATACGAGCGGTGGACCGACGCGACCGGTGCACCGGTCGCGTACCGCTGTGCCCGTGATCTCTCTCGTCACGCGCAAGGAACCGTGAGGAACCGTAAAGCGGTACTAATTTCTTGTTGGTCGAGAAAAAAGGATCCTGAATACGAGTCCCGATCATACGTATTCTCGTAGGGTATGTCACCGCGAATCCAGATAAAGAACCTAAGCCAAGCGACCCACCTGGCTGTTGCGTTGATCCGAAAAGTTGGTTATATCACCGAAACGAGCCTATTTTTATCCTAAGTTTAGAAAATTTGGTACACTTTTTTGTATTGGAAAGATTAGGAGATTTTATTGGTTTCATTGAATTATTCAGGAGCATCTGAGTCACAAAAATTCACAATGAAAGGTTGGGATATATAGTCTTCCTTAAACTGGGTGGCCACTCGAACTTAAAAAAAATGACATATTTTCTGGGTTTTCTGGTCAAAAACTATATTTTTCTTGGTTCATTTTCAAGCATTCATGATAATTATTATGCAATACACTGTTAGAAATTTTCGGGAAATTCCGACACATTTAAGAAACTAAAGTAACTGAAATTGATGAAATTATGTTACTGAACACGCCATTCAGTAACTTTTACATTAAATTTACTACATTTTAATTGAACTTCAGAAACGGTATCTGAAAATTATAAATAGTTTCGTAAAATTCCTAAATGGTAACAGAAATATAAGTTATCGTAACCGAAACAAGTGCGCAGTTGCATGCGCACTCCTCGCTTCACGATCCACCTCGGTCGCGTTGATAGCAGCAGACCGTGTTAGCAGACAAATTATAGTGAATATAGTGAAGTTACACATCAATTGGAATTTTGAAATTTGGAATTCATCGGTATAACGGGCTAAGTCCCGAGATATTACCCGACTTAAAGTTGAGATACAAAATGGTAAGACAGCTATTCATTAAGATTAAATAGTATTTACTTGTAATTTAAATTACGCCCTCTTGTATATGAGTAGGTTATGTTTGCACACTAGCTATTCGTCTGCCTTGTAATTTGTTCTGCCTGATTTGAAATGGATTCGGTTCATACACATTTTTTAATGTAGAAATATTGCATCTTTCTTGGACAGAAATGCAACTGTTTTGTTCAAAATTCAACTATTTTCTAAAAAATGTACTTTTTGTTTGAAATTTGTATTTTTCTGTAGAAAAGTCTATTGAAATCCTTTTGGAATTTTCATTTTTCTTGTACATAAATGCAAATGTTTGGAAATTTAACAATCTTGTTAAAAAGTCATACTATTGGTTAAAAATTCGACTATTTAGCAGAAAATTAACTTATAGATTTCACAATTTTGTTGAAAAGTCTTACTTTTTGGTTGAAAATTCTGCTGTTTTGTTGAAAATTCAACTATTTTGTAGAAAATTTAATTGGGTTAAAAATTCTGCTGTTTTGTTGAAAATGTCACTGTTTTGTAGAAAATTTATTTTTTGGTTAAATTTTAGGTCGAGTATTGAGTACCGGCAAATTTTGCCTTATTTAAAGTTTCTAGTCCGGCAAAATTTTTGTGTCAATAAGAAACTTTCTGTTCTGATCATATTTTTTGCTTCTTTGGAAAAATAGGAGAATATTTTACTATTTTATCATAAAGTGAGGAATATTAAGTTATAAATACACACAAAGTGTTATATAATCAAGAACATTACACACTAAAAGCACACAAAAGAATTCCCCATCACTTCAATATTCCTATAATAATACACTTTATCACTAATTTGCGAATTGTTTATCTTCAGATTCGAATCACGAATTCTCACGATCACTCTTCTGTGACCAGTCACTAACACTCGTATTTTTTGAAAGGAGACTGGGAAAAGGGGTTCTAGATGTGACAGATCATTCTTCTGTGACCAGTGACTAAAATTCCGTACTACAAAATTAAAATACAGCAAAAAATGCCGTATCCGTATACACTACGTAAATGGTATATTTTGGTGCTGTAAAGAGAAGTAAAATCTTTTCCGGATAAAAATTCCACTATGTAAAAAAAAATTTTTTTCCTAATTAAAAATGCATCTTCTTAAGAGAAGTTTTATCTTTATTGGATAAAAATGCAACTGCGTTTGGTTGAAAATATAATTATTTTGTAAAAAATTCATACTTGTGGTTGAAAATTCTACTGTTTTGTTGAAAATTTAACTATTTCGTAGAAATTTTACTTTTTGTTTAAAATTCACATTTTGGTGTTAAAAAATGAACTGAAGGCTTTTCTGGATGAAAGTTCAACTTTTTAAAAAAATGTGTCCTTTTAATTAAACATTCATAAGTTTTAGTACAAATTTCATCTTTCTTGGATAAAAATTCAACTATTTGGAAGCGAATTGAACTATTTCGTTAAAAATTCATCCCTTTTGGTATAAAAATTCGTCCTTTTGGATGAAAAATTGCATTTTGTTCGTAGAAACTTATTTTTTGTTGAAAATTTCCTATTTTGATTTCGGAAAGTCAACTGGAATCTTTTCGGGATGAAAATTCAACTACATATTTTTTTAAAGTTTATTTTCTTTCTAAATAAAAATTCATCTGCTCAAGAGAAACTTCATATTTTTTGGATAAAAATGCTACTATTGGGTAGAGAATTTAACAATTTTGTTAAAAGGTCATCCTTTTTGGGTAAAAATTCGTCTTTTTGGATTAAACATTTCATTTTTTTCGCAGAAACTTATTTCTTGGTTAAAATTTCATATTTTGATCGTGGAAAGTCAACTAAAATCTTTTTTAACAGCAAATTAAACTCTTTTTCAAAATTTTTTTTTCTTATTTATAAATTCATCCGCTTTGGTAGAAATTTCTTTTTTTTTTATGCAACTTTTTGGTAAAAAATTCTTCTTCTTTGCTTGAGTATTCAATTATCCTATTTGAAAGATTTAGTTGAATCACTTTGTTAAGAAATCATGTTTTTCCAGCAGTTATATTTTTAGTTGAAAATTCATCTCTTTGATTGAAAGTTTAATTATTTTGTTGAAAATTAATTTTTTCAAATTGAAAATGCAACTAAGGTAAATGTCCCAGTAATCGTGACGGTCCCAGTAATCGTGAAACTTGGTTATAGTTTGAATATATTGTTACAAAAATGTGTTAAAAGTTACATTTAATGATAAAACTAACTTATTTTTAGCATTTCATAATAGCAAATAGAAATTAGATTCATTCAAATAAAATAAAAAGCATGAAAATTGGCATCACGATTACTGGGACTGAGGTCACGATTACTGGGACGTTTACCTTACTTGGGTAAAAGTTTAACTACATTGTTAAAAATTTATTTGTTTGATTGAAGGCTTATGTCTTTGGTTAAAAATTTAAATGCTTAGTGGGAAAGTCTTTTTTTTTTGTTTTAAATTAATTTTTTAGTTGGAAATGTAACATTTCTATTTTTTAAGATTGATCTTTCTTAGTTGAAATTTCTCCTTTTTTGGCAGGGAAAAAATAATTTTCTGGGTTTAAAATTTCCTTTTTGTTGTGTAAAAATACATCAGTTTCGTGGACAAATAATTTTTGGCTGAAGTCATAATTTTTTGCTGAAGTCATATTTTTTGTATTTAAATTCAATTTTTGTAGAGAAAATTCGTCTTTTTGTTAAAAATTATTTTTTTTGCATAAATTTCATGTTTTTTTATTAAAATATAAACTATGACACTTTTTGTTGGGTATTTATATTTCTAGGTTGAAAATTCAACTATTATGTCAAAAATTTAATTATTTTGTTGAAAATTCAAGTGTCTTATTAAAAATCCATATTTTATAGTAGAAAAGACATTTCTTTGTTTAAAATAAATTAATAAATTTGAATATTTTAAATTTGTATCTGAAATACTGTTTTATTCCGTTTATACAAGATTCTATGTTGAAAGTATTACAAGATTAAAATGCAGATATTTCAATACCCTGCCCAATTCTACCAGCAATATTTAGTAAAACATTTTTGGAAAAAAAATTACGTACAGAAAGAGTGGGGGAGGGTAGAAATATTTTGTTGCAGTTTGTTACAGGAAGCAGGGGGGTCTCAGAAAGGGCCTATAATCCGTCACCTAATTTAAGTACGGCCCCTCACACGGAGAATGTTACTTTGATACCCCCCTCCCCCTCTAAAGTATCTCGTATTTGTGGATAACCCCTAATCTGCCTCTTCGTCAAGTTAGAAATTGTTTTTTGATAAACCATGATGTTAATTTTATAGCAATTTTAATAAACAAACCGAAATTGTTTTTATTTGATTAGTTACAATAAGAATTTTATTGCTGTTTTAAATCTATGACATTAGAAAACATTATGCATAGAACCTTTCTTAAGTTCTTCTTTGCTACATTTTTAAATTATTTTTTAATTAAAATTAGCAAAACAAATTGACAACTTCTTACCGACAATATAAGAAATTTTATGTTTTTTTATATTATTTCATATACTATATTGATATAGTAATATTATAAGAAAGTTTAATTGAGATTTTTTATTTTGTATAAAAAATAAAACAACATTTTATATAAATTTTGTGCGTACATTTTTCAAAACATGTAATATAAAGAGACAGTATTGTTTGGTTCATTGATTTTAATATAAATTTGCAGTATATATTTGTCTTGAAAATATAAATTATAGTATGACTAAATATGGGCGAAGTTTATATGTAAATAACTACGTATATATTTATGTTATATAATAAACTCAATTGATCAAATGTAAAAGAAAACTTCTAATCATAAAAGATGGGCTTTGATTACATATTTGATACAATGAGTGTACGTATTATTATAACATAGATACATAAGAAAGTCGTTTGTAATAACTTCACTCGTATTTTTCTTCTATTTACATTCTCAGGACAAATATATACTACACATTTTATATTAAAATTAATGAACCGAAAAAAATTTTTCAACCCTTGAAATTTTCAGTTACAGTAACTGAAAATTCCTAAACTGTAACAGAATTTTCCGAAACATGTAACTGAAGCTGTATGCAGTTACCGTTGCTGAAATTTCTGTTACAGTTTAGGAAAATTTAGAAACGGTTTCTGCATAAAGCTTTAGTGACGTGTCTCTGAAAATTCCTACAGAAATTTCTAACAGTGTACTTATTCCTTCATTATATAATTTCAGAAAAGAATTGAAGATTTTAGAACTCCAAGTCAAAATCTATCATGTGAATTACTGTAGAAGCAATTTTAGACTTCCCAGCCTAAAATGCTATCAAAATAGTGGAAATCGGGTACACCTTCCTGAGATCTCATGTCAGAATATTTAACAAAGTAGTGGAATTGATCACAAAAGTGCGAATTCTCAACCACCAAAGTCAAATTTTCAACAGAAGAATTGAGTTTTCTAGCTGAAAAAGTCAAATTTCTAAGACAGAATTTGTATTTTACACTCAAAAAGATGAATTTTCAACAAAAAAGTTGATTCTCAACCAAAGAAACGAAATTCTAACCAAATAGTTCAATTTTCCGCTAAAGTCAGGTGGATTTTCAATAAAATAGTTGAATTTTCAACTCAAAAAGATAAATTTTCTACTATAAGAATAGAATTTCCATATTTTGAGTTTCAAAAAAATATAACCTTCAACAGAAAAGAAAAGAAATTTCATCGATTAGGATTCATCCAAAGAAGTTGAATTTTTAACAAAATAGTTAAATCCTCAACTACGAAGATGAATTTTCCAAAAAGAAGATTACCTTTCTACCCAAAAATTCCAATTATCAACAAAATACAAGAATTTTTTGCCAAATAGTTGAATTGCTAAGTCATCAAGAACGAATTTGCAACAAAAAATGGAATAGTTGAATTATCAACATGAAAAAAATTATTTCACAATTCAAAAGCCAAAAAATGAATTATCTACAAAAAGTTGTCGAAATTAAAAATACAAAAGTTAATTACCTACTAAATAGTTACATTTTCAAATAAATAATTTAACTTTTATCAAATAGTTGAATTTCCCACCAAAATAGTTAAATTTTCAACTGAAAATATAAATTCTCGAGAAAAAAGTTTTTTTTCAATCAAATAGTTCAATTTCTCACTAAATTCTTGAATTTGTAAGCCAAAAAACGAATTTTCACGAGAAAGTACAATTTTTCAGAAAATAGTTGAATTTCTCAACGAAAATGGATTAATTTTCAACCAAGGAGAAATATCTTTTACCACAAACGCAAATTTTCAACAAAGAAGATAAATTTTAAACCAAGTAGTTCATTTTTATACTAGAAAAAAATTAATTTTTAACTAAAAACGGAATCTACACATTTTCAGATAGATAAATAATTCAGAGCCAAAAAGGAAACGAACTTTCAAAGAAATAGTTTAATTTTTATCCAAACAGATGAACTTTTAACTAAAATGATAATTCTTAAGCAAAAAAAAGTTAATATTCAAAAAAAGTTTTCAACTCTCAATAAAGTATGTAGTTGAATTTTTAACGAAAAATATTAATTTTCAACACAGAAGAATCATTTTCTGCAAAAAAAAAAACGAATTTTAAACAAAATATATGAATTCTTAACGAAATAATTGCATTTTAAATGAAAAAAAATACATTTATGGCTATAAATGTAATAATTTAATGTTCAATTACAATAATTGATTTTCAGCCAAAAATTAAACTGATTTTCAACAAAGTAGTGGTATTTTTTACAAAAATATGAATTTACAACCCTAAAAGACGAATTTTCAACAGAAGAGTTGAGTGTTCTAGCTAAAAAAGTCGAATGTCTCAAACAGAATTTGACTTTTAAACTCAAAAAGATAAATCATCAATAACAAGGTTCATTTTAATCCAAAAAAATAAAAGGATTTTTAACAAAATAGTTCGATTTTTTTACCTAAATCAGGTACATTTTTATTCAAATAGTTTAATTTTCAACTGAAAAAGATAAATTTTGAACTATAAGAATAATATATCCAAATTTCAAGTTTCAAGATATAACTTTCAACAAGAAAAAAAGCAAGGTTTCAACGAGAAGAATTCAACCAAAAAAGGAATTTTCAACGAAATATTTAAATCTTCAACCACAAAGATGAATTTTCAAGAAAGAAGATTACTTTTCTGCCCAAAAATAAGAATTATCAATATGATACAAGAATTTTCTGCCAAATCGTTTAATTGTCAAGTTATAAGAAATGAATTTGCAACAAGAAATTGAATAATCAAATTTTTAGAATAAAAAAATTTATTTCAAAACAACAAAGAATTTCAAACAGAGTAGTTACACTTACAACCAGATTGGTGAATCTTAAAAAATAAATTTTTTAAACAAAATTGTTGAATTTTAAAGCCAAAAGGACGGATTATCTATAAAAGAATTGTCAATATTGTCAACAAGAAAGATGATATTTAAATAAATTGTTACATTTCCAAATAAATAGTTTAAATCTTCACCAAGTAGTCGATTTCTCTACCAAAATAGTTGAATTTTCATTTTAAAATATATATTTTTATTACAAAATTTAATCTACAAGAAAATAGTTTAATTGACTACCAATCTGTTGAATTTTCAAGACAAAAAAACAAAATTTCTAAAAACAGGCATAATTTTTGACATGAAAATGTGAATTTCTAATGAAATAGTTGATTTTTTAAACGAAAAAAATTTTAACTTTCAACCAAAAACATTAATTTTCGATGAATTTTTAACTTAAATTATAAACCTTGAACAACAAAAATTATTTTTCAACAAAAAAGTTCAACTTTCAAAAAAGTTTCAAATTTTCAATCAAAAAGATTGAGAGTAAACAAAGAAGATAATTTTCTATAAAAAAGACACATTTTTAACAAAAAACATGATTTTCCAACAAAATATTTGCATATGTAACTATAAACGATAAATTTTCAACGAAAAATATAATATTTAAATTTTCAGTTAATCAAATTATGAATTTTCAACCAAAATTTAAACATATTTTCAACAAAATGATTCAGTTCTCAATCCAACAGCTGGATCCTCAGCAAAAAAAAATGAATTTTTAACAACGCAGTTTCAAAAACTTTCATTATTTTCACGAGAATAATTAAATTTCCAACCAAATAGTTGAATTTTTAAACAAAAACATGAATTTTCAACAAAAAGTTAATTTTTAACCAAAATATGAATTTCCAATAAAACATGTCATTCTTAAACAAATAGGTTAATTTGTTACTCAATTGTTGATTTTTCAAGCCAAAGAGACGAATTATCTACAAAAAAGTGAAATTTTCAACCCCGAATATTATTTTGTTTACAAAATAGTTAAATTGTCAACTAGAAAAGGTCAATTTACAATTTAAAATATCAATTTTCTATGATATAGAATTTTTCGTTGAATGCAAACGTTATTAAAAAAATTATAAATAGTTATTTCTATAAACAATTTTTTACAAACAAATACAAAATTTTGAACATTATCTGATAATAAGTTTGATACTCTTTTGTGCTAGTTTCTAAGACAAGAAATATTGGTCGTTATTATTATTATGATTTAACTGAAAATAATTAACATAATAATCGCTTGATAAAAAATGTTAACGCAAATCTTATTGTGGTAACAAAAATTATAAAAATAAACTATTTTTAATAGAGATTTTTATAGCTCATTCTTTCTTGAAGAGTTTTTCTATTTCGCAAGATTCTGAAGCCTTTTGTTTATAAAAATTATTTATGAAAATGATGATTTATAATTTTGCACGAACTTTTATCACTGAAATTGTAATTGTAATATAAATTATTTTTCGGCTAAGAAAATACATTTTATCTGTATAAAAATAACAAGATTTTAAATATATTTCAGTTGTTTAAAAAAATAATAATTTTACTATTTTAACAAATATTATTAAACATTTGCCATTTTAAAGGTTATCTGTATCAGTAAAGGTGACGAAGGTACATACGGATCTGGAAAAACCTCAAATTTTAATATTTCCAGAAAAATTGTTCATAATAAAGATGATTTTCAACTTTTTCTAGTTACTAGTAGTCTGTTTTACAATAATTTAAAGCAGTTTAAGTGCTAAAACTTTTTTTTTCCACTCAAAAATGTGAGAGATTTGCATTTATTTATTTCAACTGTTTAAAAAAATGATAATTTCATTAGTTGCATTAACAAATGCAATTAAACAAATATTATTCCTAATTTTTTGGAAAGTTTTGAATGTAAGATTCACTTCTACAATGAAGAAAGCCATTTTAGCAAAAGAAGAAACATTCGATCATCAATGAAGGAATTATTCTTTTACCTTTTTTTTCTGGTCACTAATTAAAAGATTAATCAATTCTCTCATTTCTAAAGATCTTAATATTTTTCTTTCCCAATTTAAAATTCTCCTATATTTTGCTAAAAGTTTCTTTCGTCCCTGTTAGCAGAATAATTGTGAGCCAAGCTCGGAAAACTTTGTCTCGGAAAAGGGAATTCAAAATTACATGAATGACTTCCTTCGACCTTGAATGTCCATTAGGAAGTTTAAAGTACATAAAATGGGTTTATCTTCGAGACACTTTCACAGTAGGAGCTTATAACCGTCGTCTCATCAGAAATTGTGATATTTTCACAGCAGCTAATTTCTTTTTTCCACTCAGGAACTCCTCACTCATTTCCACAAAATGTGGTGGTCCCCGGTGGCCTCTGGCGCACGCCACCCAGAGGTATTGTTGACTATATATGTATTATTTATTTTTTCAGTACCCGCCAGGTACAATTTCCAACGAGTCGAGTTAACCAAGAAAAATAAGCTCTTCTTTCAAGTTTCTCGATCCTTTTTCATCCCTTGGTGACATGTTACCTGCCAACAGATGATGATGAACAAATCATGATTTCAAATTTGATTTTTGAAATGATTTCAAACAAATGATGACTGAATAATTGGGCGATAAATCTACAAAGATCTACAAACGCTAACCCACGTACCCTTACTGTCCCGAGATCCACAAATAATCATGAATTCGCGAAATAATAATAAATAAATGAACAAATTAATAAGGGTTCATCCCCAATTTACTTAAGGTGTTTTTCTGAAATGTCACCCCCCCCCCCCCTCCTATCTAAGATAGCTTGAGATTTGCTGTCCCCTCCCTCCCTCTTCAAATTTTGCTAAGATTTTTCAAACTTAGGAAACGAAATTACATATAAAATATCAATTCTTTTAATCAAATATACGCAGAAGCTTAATGTAATTGGTTTGAGAAAATTAAACGGATTAATAATAATAAGTGTTCAGTTACAATTTTAGTACAATTTAGCACAACTTTATAATATCTTCAGTGCCTGAAATGTTGCATAGCTTGACATACTTTGTCTATTATTGGCTCAAAAATTCTACAATTTGATTAAAATTTTTTTCCTCCTTGACTGAACAATTTTTCCTTGGTTGAAATTTCAATTATTTTGTGGAAGATTCGCCTTTTCGGTTTTGGTTGAAAATGTAAATGTTTGGTTAAAAATTAAACTGTTTTGGTTAAAAATTAATTTTGTCGTTATAAATTCACATTTTCGGGTTCAAAATACAACTGTTGTGTAGAAAATTCTTATTTTGGACTCGAAGATTCAAAAATGTTTTAGATAATTTAATAAATTGGTAGTAAGATCCACAAGTAGTTGAAAATATTATTTTATAGTAGATGAAGATTCATTATTTTAGTCGAAAATTCATTTCTTCAGTTCTTAAGTTAACTATCTTGTTAAAAATTCGTTTTTCTGGCCAACAAAACTTTTTTTACTGGTAATTTTACTATTACATTTTTGGATAAAATGACAGTTGCTATTGTTTATAAGACATCTGCGTTAATTATTTTTAGTTTTGTTATTGTTAAATAATTTTCAGATATAATTTTCACAACAAAATCTTTTTAATCCCTTGTTATGATAGTTTAATTATAATCACATGCATTTATAACACAGCAAATATAAAATTCACTTATTCAACAACAAAAATTAATTTTTCACATAGTAGTTCCACTTTCAGCCAAGTAGTTGAATTTTCAACCGAAAAACATTAAAAGAATTCATCGAAAAAAGATAAATTTGTCACCAAAAAGTTGAATTTTCTTTCAATTTTCTTTCTTTCCTTTAAATTGAGGAGAAATCATTTTTAACCAATTGAATTTTGCACGAAAAAGATGAATTTTCAACTAAAAAAAAATCCATTTTCAACTAAAAAACGTACAGCTAAATTTTCATAAAAAATGTAATTTCTATAAAATTGTTAAATTTTAAGTTAAAAAAACGCACTTTCTACAAAATAGTTACATATTCAAAAACAAAAAATAAAATTTTAATTACTTACATGGAATTCAACAAGAAAAGAAAGATAATCAACAAAATCTTCTGAAATTTTCTATGAAAGTTAATGTTTCAAACAAAAAAATTAAGTCTAATTTTTGCAGGAATCTCAAGACAAGTCTTTTGTTATCTGAAATCCTTTCGAAATTCTAAAAAAATTTTGAAATTTTTTTCGAGACCTTCAAAAATATAAATTCATTTCTGAAACATCTAAATATCTTTATTAAAATTTCAAATTTTTCCTAAAATGAAAAAAATGTGCATAAGTTTATAAACCTTCCAAATATCTTTCAAAACAATTCGCAATATTTTCTGAAATTAAAAAAAAAATCTGTGTAATCAGACAAATTAACTTAAAATGTTACAGATTCTTTTTTAAAAACCTGACATATCTTGTAGAATTTCAAATTTTCTTAAAAATCTTAGTAAACATTTCAAAAAACAAACAAAAAATCTTTCAAAAATCGAAAGAATCCTCTAAGCCTTTTGTAAATAACATTAAAAATGTTAGACTTTATCTATGATTTGTTTTAAGTTTAAAATTATTTTTGAAGTATTTCAAAACTTCTAAATATCTCTTAAACTTACTTGAATTTTTTCTAACATTATGTAATGTTGCAAAATTGGGAAAAAATGTATTCAAAATCTTGTACATTCTTTTTTAAAATTCCAGGAAATGATTTGGAATTTTCGAAAATCTTTTTGAATTTGCTAATGAAATTCATTATTAAAAATAAAAAATCATTTGAACTTTTTCGAGGAATCAAAAAAAAATTATTATCTCAAATCTATATAAATTCCTTGAGAAACTTCACAATTTTGTTCCAAATTCTTCAATAACATGCACTTTGTTTTATATTTTTGAAATCTTCTTAAAAAATCTGCATTTTGTTGGCAATTTTTTAAAATCTTCTCAAGATTTAGATTACTTTCAAATCTTTGCAAAACTTCTAAATATGTTCTGAAATAATTCAGTTTTTCATGACTTTTTAAAATCATGTGAAATTAAAAAAATCTATCTTAAAATTTTCTACATTCTTTGTCCACAAATTTTGACATCTTTAAAACTGAAAAATAATCCTTTGAAATAAAACCTAAATGATTTAAACTTTTCCCGAAAATCTCATTGTTGGTAAATTAAGGTATTCTGAGGTTTTATCCATAATATTATTTTTTCTATTCCATTAAAATATTCATTAAAAAAAAAAACGCAACTGAATAAAAGCAATCAGGTTCAAAGTTGTTTGTCTTCTTATGGTAGGAGAAATTTTAAATCGTCAGAATTTTCCAACATTTAACATTTTTTGACACTTTTCTTTTCTTTATTCATTGCTGAGTATATAAAATATCAGAGAACAACTGTTTCTCGTAAGAAAAAATGCAAAATTTGCAAAATGAAGAAAATGGAAAGCTAGAAGAAAATGCTAACATCGAGGCTGCGATCTTCGACGAGTTTTTCTTGCAAATCTAGACTTCAGATAAAAATGTCCTCGCAACGAAATTTTTAGTAGCTTGGTTATTTATATAGGAATACGTTTCTTTGTTATATTTCTGAAAAGGCGTCATTTTACCTGTAGTAAATCTGAAGTTTCAAATAATAAACTACTTTCCCCTGAGAGCGGAATATTTTTGCAAAAATTAATAAAATGGCTTTCAAAGTTGGCCGAGCATTGGCCGAATAGTAGATAGGCAAATTGTTTTCCAATCAATTGTGTAATTAAATATCCAGAAACTTAATTATTGGCACATTTTATAATTCAAATTGTTATTTTTTCAATAATCTCAATAATCTCAAGAATCATTACAATTAAAACTTTCATGTTGTAATTAAATATAAATTTTTCTCCTCGCGAAGAAAGGACAAGACCGCCGCATAAGTAATTTACTTTCGGATGAAAAAGAAGGGCACGAAAAAGTTAATCAACCTCGCCATTTTGAGGCGTTATTTACGAGCCGCCAGATTCTAATTAAAATCGCGAAAAATACTCAAGGCTCAGGGTCTAAAATGAAACTGAGTACCATCCATGTGAAAAGATTAGAATATACTATGGCCTAATATAGTAGCTTCCTACCTGCAGGGCTAACGAGGACGATGATTTGTCGAGACGAGTTTCAAAAGAATCGAGTATGATAGTTATCAGCGCGTGCACTACACGTTCCGAACACGTTTCTCGAATTAATTGAGGAACGGTGTGCGATTATTATCGCTTTTGAATTCATTGTAAAGCGATCACTGAAATCCGACACGTCTATTGCTTCTATGCTTGAGACTGTGGTACTTCGTTAGTGAGATACTTTGAACGATAAGCTTGGGGTCGTATATTTCGTGCGTCAGATAACCAAGATTAGAGATGTGAATTATGCCTGTAATTGGAGAATTTTTGGCTTATCTTCTTTTTTTAATACAAACAAGGTGGGATCAATTTGTTGAAATTTGTCTTTTAAAATTACAGAAAGGATCAGTATGATTTTGAACCGTATTTTCATCCCAGTGGTTCAATCTATTAAAATTTATTTTTCGTAACGCACGAACGAAATGTTCGCTTTTCGAGGCATGTAATGCGTGCGGGAAGTGACCAATTCCAAATCCGTGATAAGAAGCAGTTATGAAAAGAATTTTTGTCGCTGCTGCGCTTACGCTCTTCGAGCAAGATTACTTTTTCTTGCTGTTGCGCTTGCGCATTCTGATTCAGATTTACTTTCCAGGACTGCCGGAATAATCACATGACTTCATTATGATTTGACGCTTGAGAGACTGATTGTGAGTAGTGAATAGTGATTGAACAAACTCGAAATGATAAGAAACCATAAATGACTGATAAATAACCATCAATTAGCGATGAATGACCGAAAATTGTAGACATTTTTGGATACCTGAAATTTCCGGTAATTCATCCATTTTCCATAAACTTCCGAAAAATCTGAAAATTTTTGGAATCTTTCCAAAAGGCTTTGGATACCTTGAATTTCTGGAAATGTTCGGTAATATACGAATATCCGGAAATGTTGGTAATTTTACCATAAATTTCCGAAAAATTTGTTCTTATTGTTTCTCCGATCGAAAATTTCCTGCATTTGTTACGTTTTGTCAAATTTCCACGTTTTGAGACACCCTTAACACCAAAAACCGGTTTTCACTGATGTTCTGTCTGCATGACCTTCCGTCTATTCTTTCCGTATGTATGTATGTATGTATGTATGTATGTATGTATGTATGTACGTATGTATGCATGTAAATCTGTGCGCACAATGACTTTCAAGAGAATTCACAAAAAGACGAATAATTTATCTCCATGACTTTTTTTGATAAAAACAAATTACCAGAGTTATAGCATTTACAAACTTGAACAAAAAAAAAAAGAAAATTTTAAGCCAAACAACGCATGATATCAAAAAAATTCCAGAAGAGAAAAACGTTGCTTTTTTAACACCCTACAAGATAGTCATGAAAACTTTTTCAATTTTTTTGAAAAATCGAAAAATCAAATTTGATCGCATGATAAATAATGAAAAATGAAAAATTCAATTTCGCGTTCAAACTATACACGATACGAAAAAAGAAGAGTCGACAAAAATTGTGCATTGAAATAATATCTGCAAATTTGTTAATCACTTTTTGACTGGACACGTAGTTTTTGTTCCAATTCGTGAAAACAGAATTGAAAATAACAAAATTAAATTTGTGGACGAATGACACAAGTTAAGAAAAAAAATGAAGAACCAAAGTCGTACACCCAAGGAAGAGCTAAAAATTTGTCTTGAATTATTTTTTTATAGGATGCGTGGTTTCTGTTTCATTCGTATAAAACAACATTACACGGAGAAAAATATTTCGAGAAACTTTACCAAACTCAGTTGGGTAAAGTTGGGACATATGGACACTTTGATAAAGTTTCATTTCTAGTTTGGTAAAGCGAAATTCGGTAATACTTCATTAACAAACATGAAAGTGAGACAAACTGACACGAATATCTTCTGAACTGTACTTTAATTAATACTGTACTTGGTAGTTGACATTTTAATGCACATAATTGTAAAATATATAAAACTTCAGATAAAGATTACTGAACAATTGGGTAAAACGCGGTCGAGGGCTTGGTACGAAATATAAGTTGGTTTATGGAAAAGGCATGAAGGAGTCACTGACGCTCGACAAACTTTAACTGGCAGTTTGGTAAACCGTAACCTTCTGTGAATCAAAAAAACAAACTTGTACACAGTCAACAGCATAAACTTACACACACATGAGTCAGTTACAGCCAATCAGAATACAATTTCATTACAAATACACTGACGACACGTAAACCTTATCAAACCCATATAACATACATATAAATAACCCTAATATAATACTACACATATATGACGCTTTCGACGTAACTACGCTGACGCACGCTTCACATTGAGAGGAGAAATTTGGAACTTCCTTATATACTAACTAGAGAAATTGATTCAGCGCTTGTGAGAAACGACCAGTGCCGTGACTGAAGTTTTCATAAAAAGATTTATATTATAAGATCTACATTTTTTGGAATATGTATTTTGTAATTGTCACTTTAATTCTGAGTAATTTTCCACCTTTTCTTTGGATATTAACTTGATTCTAATATTATCTGAGTAAGGTATTAAAATGATATCAAAGCACAATTCAATAAAGTTCCCAAATTTTGGACGACTTCGTTTAGAAATAATAAATAAAAAAGTATGCAAAATGTCTTGCTACGCACCTATTTGAAGCTACAAATTTAAAATGGAAAATTGTCAAATCACATTTAAACCATTTTTTAAATATGTGAAATTTACAGATGTTACTTATATTAACTTGGAAAAGATAAAAATTAAAAGTAGAGTTAAATATTCTTCCGTTAAGGATGTTCAAAATCTCTTTAAAGTCTGTCCCACAGGTTTTTTGCGTAAAATTCATATCCATCACAAATACGTTCCTTGATATTTTATTTTTATATTTTCATACCCTCTCGGGTAATCCTTCATTGCTAAAAAATATTTTAGGCCGTTTGAAAATTTTGTTGTTTTCGAAAATCATATTATGTAAAATTGTAAACGTCACGGCAATCACTCATAAAATATGTCAATATAAAAAATTAAAGATCTTTACACAAGATGTGATTTACTTAACTTTTTCTCTCTTTCACCACTTTTAAAATGTATGCTCTTCAATTCTTCATTTCTGTTATTTGACTTTTCATTACTTGAAGTTGTCTTGTATCTTTTTAAAAATCAGTTCTTTTAACTTTGATCTTTGTAACTATTTAATACAATAAAAGGATGTAATCAAATACAAAGATTTAAATTTTCGTATGATAGATCACAGTTTATCGAGATAAAATCACACTATCGTTCGAATTTGGATATATCCTTTCACCACAATGTCAGGTAGAATTTTAGAGAATTTTTAAGCCAATAAAACGTGTTTTCAAAAAAATTGCACTTACATGGTTATGATATGTAGTTATTTGCACAACTGTTTCTGTTTCTGCATCTGCTTTAGACGAAATACGTCATTTGCATTTCATTTTAATTTACAAAAGCTCACTCCATTTCCCGAAAGTTTCTTTACAATTATATTCGCCTTGTTTTCGTAGAAATTGTTTTATTCAAAAATAATACGTACAATTCTTTTAATTAGTCATGTTTTAAATAAAACAATTTTCTATATGATATTTAATAAGAACGTGATGAATACAATTGTAAAGGACCTTTCAAGGAGTAGAATGAGCTTTTAAAAATTTCAATCAAATGAAAATCATATGAATTTTACCCAAAGCGATTTGTGCTTTTTGAATATTCATTACTTTTAAGCAATTAAATTAAAACTTTCAAATTGGCTAATAAATTATTGAAAATATTACACATGTTTCATATTAGTACTTTTCGCTGGATGAAAAAAAATATTATAAAATCAAAACATTTCAAAGACTTGAAATTTATTTGAAATTTTAGGTTGTGTAATTTTTTTAAACTGGACATTAGCATTTTTAAACAAAAATCATCAAGATTTCTGATTTTTAACAATTTTAGGTTAGGTTAACGATTTATAGCAAAAACTGGTATTGTGAAAAAAATCACTATAGTTCAAATAGGATAGCAAATTTTTGAACAGTTTCAAGTAATATTAACGTTCTTCACAAAAAATCGATCATCTTGCAAAAAAGTCATTGGATTTTGGAACAGATTTACAATTCTTAATAAATTTCTGTTATTTTATGTTTGTGTTTTTCATTAAGAATTATTAGTATTTTTAATAAAAAATTATTAGATTTCAAAGAACATGTACCATTTTTCAACAACTATAGCTTATGTTGACCTGTTTTATCTAAAATCGTTATTTTTGACAAATCATTAAATTTAAAACCAATGACTTTGTTTAAAATAAATTATATTTATAAAATTTCCAAGAAGATTTAGAACTTTTCAATCATTTCAGGTTATGTTGCTGTTTTAGACCAAGAATTTTGAGTGAAAAAACGGTATTTTTAATGAAAAATCATTTGATTTCAAAGAAGATTAAAACTTTTGTTTCATTATAGGTTTTAGGCTAGTGATTTTCACCGGCAATGTTGATATAGGCTTCAAAGAAGATTTACAATTTTGGAACGATTTAAGGTTATGTTAACCTTTTCTACCAGAAATCGGTTATTTAAAATTAAATTCATTTTACTTAAAAATTAAACATAGGATTATGAACAACTTTAGGTTAGATTAGTTTTTTTTTTCGTCGGAAATTAGCATCTATTGTATAAAAATATTATATATATATATTAATTGTGACTTTCTTTGAGAATGTACACAATGGTGATCCTTATCAGTATATTTGATTATATTTGCAAAAATTACATAATTTCTTGTAGGTACGCGATGCACAATTGAAAGACTTACTCTTTGGTTAATACCGCAGTTGACAAATTATATAAAATGTTATTATGATTAATCAAATTATATACAAATTTCTGTAAAAATGAAATTTTTTCCAATTACACTGAGTAAAAATAAAAAATTATTTAAAAAATTGTTGTTGAATAATTATTCATATATTCTTTAAAGATTTTTACGATGTAGATTTGGCAACAACTTTTATTACACTGTATGGTAAAAAAATATTTTAAAAAATATCAAAAAAGATTTTAGCAAAAGAATTCTCAAAAAAATTATATAGCGACGTAAATTTAATGAAAAGTTTTTATTCGATTTTTCGTATGAGAAATTTCAGTTTAAGAAATTGTTTTTAAAAATTTGTTATTTCTAATTTTTGAAATTTGAAATTGAATTTTCTGTTATCAATACAAAACTTTGCAAAATCATACTATAGTAAGAGTTATGGTAAAAAGATTTTTTTCCAAACCTCATTTATTGACACAATAATTTAAAAACAAAATTCAATGAAATTTAAGTTCATATTTAGTTCAAATTTTAACAGAGTATTGATTTCTTTAACCTTCTAGTATTTATATTTTAAAAAAATTGTATCATGCAATAGGAAAAATATATACTTTCTTTTTTTTTTCGTGATACCGCGAAATTAAATTTTGATTTTCTCGGAACAGGATTATTTTTTTGGATCGAAGCTTTTTTATTCTCATTGAAATATAATTTTTTTCATCCCACTAAATGAAAAAAAACTACAAATTTTGTAAGGAAAACACTAACATGGCAAAAAGCACTGAAATAGCATCACTAAGGCTTACGCCAGATGCGTCAATTTCAATCCATGGTAACCAACTTTGTAATAACCTTCCTAAATCCACTCCAACTTTATTTTGCAATTGTAGAACTATTATTTATTATCAAATACTAAATGCCAACGAGAACTATGAATAGGTTGAAAATTGAACAACTTATTCATAATTTAAAAAATGGTAAATATCTTCGGGGTGCTTAATACTTGTATACGATCCTGCAAGATTGGGGAAGTTGTGGGAGATGCTGGGCGACTGCGACTCGAATGTCGGTTTACCAAACTGTCGAATAAAGTCTAACGTAGCAAAAATTAAAATCTATTCCACAGCGGATAAACTTTCATGCAATGTGGTGGAAACAGTCACATATCAAAAATCAATGTTTCTCTAGAATTGATTTTAAACTTTACCAAACTTTCGAGTATATAATACATTTTTTACTTAGAAACATTCACCGAAATTTGTCATTCTATAACCGATTTTAAGGGAAGCATTAACATTGCATAATTTAAAGTTTGCTTGACTTTACATTTGCAAACTTTACTCAACTAATATGAAATTTTATCCAATTTTTCCTCAATGTATGACAGAATAGTTCTCAATAATTACACGACGTGCATTAATGTTTACTTTTGAAAATATTTACTGTACATTTGGAAACTTTAATCTGCGCTATTAAAGTTTACCGAACTGCCATGTATTATTTAACCTTTTGCACGTCACAAATTATTACAATAATGTCAAACATTCTCCTTTTGGTCCATATATCCCAATTTTACTCAAAAGTTTGGTAAAGTTTCCTAACCAAATTTTCACCGTGTAAGAAATGAAAAATTAAATTTTTGAACGGACCGCACAAGCCATGACAAAAATCAATTGACAAAAGTTGCTCATTTAAAAAAGGGCTACAAATTTTCCATTAATAATTTTTTTATAGGACGCGTAGTTATCGTTTCAATCGTCAAAAATAACATTGGCAATGAAAAATTTAACTTTTTTGAAAACGACGTAAGGTTCGAAAAAAAATTAATAGACAAAATTTGTTCACTCAGCTAGTGAACCAAAATTTGGATATAATAGCCTCCACTCATTTTAAGCTTACAATCATATTTTCATGATACCGTTAATAAAAGTTTTCAGTTCATAAGTGAATTAATTAAGTCTTCGTTTAATTCGAGCACAAGATACACAATATGATGAAAACATTTTTCCATGTCTCATTCTCCAGAAACGAAGAATTAACAAAAATGTTCAACAAAATTCCACAAAAAGCGTAATTTTCAGAAGACTATAATTTCGGTGCGATTAGAGCTAGAGCATTTTTTAAAGATTTGCACAGAAAAAGATTTTTCAACCAGAAAGTGGAATTTTTTACTAAAGAAGACACATTTTCAACCAAACGCAGAATAGTTAAATTTTCAGATAAAAAAATAGATTTAATAGCAAAACAAATGTTAAATGAATAGTTAAATTTTAAACGAAACAAACAGATTTTTCAGCGAAAATGACGAATCATTAACAACAAAATTTTAATAAAGTAGTTCCATTTTCAACTAGGTAGTTCAATTTCCAACCAAAAAAGCTGAATTCTTAACAAGAACTGTAACGGTTGATATTTCATCCAAAAGAGATTTTGATTTTTTACCAAAAGCAGTTGAATTCAACCAAAATGTTGAATTTTCTACAAAATAGTTGAACACTCAAACAAAACAGATTAATTTTCAGCAAAAAATTTGTGATTTTTAACCAGAAAGATACCCTTTTTACCTAAATAGATGAATTCTCAACCAAAGAAGACAAATCTTCAACAAAACAGTTGAATTTTTGAATACAAGGAATCATTTCTTAGAGTTATTTCTTCTTACTATAAAAAACAATCGAACTCACGCATCCAAATTCTCTGGTTCTACCCTTAAATTTGGGAAATTCCTGCACTATATTTTTAGCTAAAGCCCACTTTGCTTCATCAGGTGGATAGCTAAAATTAAAAGAAAATGTTTTAAGTAAGAAGGAAAATCAATAGCGTATACTATGAGATGTCAAACTTACTGTGAAATAACTGATTAACCTTTTTGAATATTTTCCTATAATTAATTTTTTTCAAATAAAAAACCATTCTGAATTTTGCTAGGAATCTTAAGAAAAAGTTGCTGTTCTTCTGAAAGCTTTCACAATTCTTGGAATAATTTAAAGTGCCTCTTGAAATTACTTGGAGTTTTTCGAAACTAATAAGTGTTCCATTTTTATTTATACATCAAAATTCAAAAAATTCACTTTCAAATAATTTTTTTTCAAAATAATCAAAATTAAAAAAAATCAAAATTATAATTGTCAAACTTTAAATTTAGCTCTCTCAAAATTAATTCAAAAAGTTAATAACTGAACTTAACATTAAAATAACAAGTTGGAATCGAACTTATTTTCAATTTGTGAATAATTTTTCAAGAAAGAGAAAAGATAGAAAGATTATTTTAAATTGCATTATATCATCAAACATTATAAAATTTGAGATATTTCAAGTGATTAGATAGTGTTTTCTTCTAAAATTGGGTTGGATTCCTGATTAAAAAACAAACCACCCTGTAAATGGCCTTGCGAATGTTAAAATCGACATTCAGTGTCAAAACCCTGATAAGAGCGTTCTAAAACTGTGTTAACCCTTAGTTACCACACTTCTCGGGAGTAACGCGCTTACCACACATAGGTCCTAAGGACCCAGGCGAGAAAAATTGTTATAAAAAATAAACCATTGCATATATTTACATGGAAATTTTTTCAGAACTTCTTGAATACCTATTGTATAAGGCTGCATAGGTTATGTAGTCATAAAATAAATTTAAATACGTTTAAAAAATTGCAAAATAAAAGAAATGGTAAAAATGGCTATTGTTACTAAAAAATTTCTAACTTTTTGAGTTCTCAATACTAACAGCTAAAAATTTAGCGGAGTCTTCTACTAATGTACCGCTATAAGAAAAAAAATAGTAGTTTAGTGGATCTTTAAAAAAGGATATTTATTTTGAAGAATGAATCAGGAAAAAAGTGAAAAAATGAACACATGAGTGCCGTGATTTGGAGAAGCTTTCGGGACACAACATTTCGTACTGTTCCTGTATCTTACGATTCATGTTTTAATTTTATAACTCTACTTTATGATTTTTTGATATTTTATTTATGTAAAAATAGATAAGAATATTTCTTGAAACAAGTAAATAGTAAAAAATTGGAAATTTATACTCGAACTATAGAGCTTATAGAGTGGGATTGTATACCGTCACTCCGTTGAGAAATTATCGTTATTAAAACGGTATATATTTTTATTAAAAAAATTAGACGCTAAATGGCCTGAAGGGTAGTTAAACTCTTGAACTATTGGCGAATGTTGCTACAAACATTTTAGTAGGTATTTTAAATTAAGGCGCAAAAAGGTCCTGGGTCCTTTGGACCCAGTGTGGTAACTAAGGGTTAATAATAATGTTTTCATACCTATCAAAATTTTTTGAGAATCTTCATTTAGTGAGACATTTCTGTCCTCGCACAAAACCTTTGCCAACTCTTTGATTGTTGTTTTGATTAACCTAGCCTCAATATTGCATTATATATTAGAATAGTTATAATATTACAATTTATTAATTATAATAATATATAATATAGTTCATCATTACGTACTTACTCAACAACACCAGTATAAATCCTTTGATTCATAAATTCATTTACCACAATTCAACAATTCGAGACTGCTTCCATTCGCTTCTAAATAATAGTGAACCATGTTTACTAATTGATATTAGTAAAACTTATACTAATTTATCAGTAAAATACTTACTATTTTAAAAGTCAAGCCTCAAAATATTACTGTTTTGTTAGTGAACCATACATTTACTAATTTAATCAGTGAAATTTTCACTTATTCAGATTTAGAGAGATGACAATTTGATCGCGCGTGCCTCTGACCTAAAATCAGAGTTGCACCTGGCTGTAAAAATGCGCAAGCGGATCTTTGCAATATCGTATGAAATACACACGGAAGTCGTTTTGGTAAAGGTGGACGGTAGACGAATACGGCCTTCACAAGGTGAAAAAGTTGATCCGCGGCGAATCCGGGTACCCCGGCGCGATTTAACCGTGAAGACCTTTACGGCAGGAGTATAGGACTATACGCCATACGGGGATCGCTCGTGATTCACGAGGAGTCACACCGACACGGGGCGCGAATTTTCAATGCGATTAGCCTTCTCACTCGCCTCCGCGCCTTTTGCGGAGGACAATAGCGACCCATATTATGCACGCTGCCACGAACGAAGTCGAACGTATACGTCTTCCGAAATCTTTCCAGACGATCTTTTTCGATACCTACTGCCGATTCGATTCCTTTCGAGTTTTATCAAGATTAATCACAACTTATATTTATGTATTTCTTAAGATTTTCTGCCTTCTTTATAGGGGGAGACTGGTCGTACCGCCCACCCAAGCTTTTTTATTATTAAGCTAGTCGGTTTCGATAAGAATAGTAATGTTAAACATTAATTATAATTTTAGTACTTTTTCTAAGGGACTATTTAAAAACAAGATCATACTGCTTGAAAAAATAAAAATAAGAGATTTAATCTTGGATTCACTTTTATACTTTTCCCCCCATTCTTTTCTATAATCTATACCACTTTTTAAAGACTTCCTCTTTTTTTTTACTTTTTTCAAGAAACTTGACTTCTTCTCATTTTTCGCTTGAATGCGAACCAAGTTAATAGAACCCTATAGAAAAATCAAAAACAAAAAAAAAAATTAGCATTAAATCAAGAAAATATGAGTACGAATACGGACGATACCAATATGTTCGTGAATCGAAGAAAATTTATCTCGTCTGAAGAAAATGTACTTAAACAGAGAAAATCAAGTTTCTTAAATTTTTTACATTTTTTCGAGGCAAGAAATATTTTCTTACATCGAAAATATTATATCGTCCGTATCCGTAACGATATGTTTTTTTGATCCAATATTAATTTTTTTTTCCGTGTATTTTCCGTAGGAAGCTCATTCTTTTTAATTGAAAAGTCTACTATTATATTTTTGGTTTAGAATTCATCTTTATTTGTTTAAAATTCTACTTCTGGGTTCAAGATTGAACTTGTATTTCAATTCGTTTTTCTCTAATAGAAAATTAATTTTTGGAACTGAAAATTTAACAAATCTTTTTTTTTAATAAAAAATGATCGTGTTCAATTGAAAATGAGAATATTAAAATTATTCATTCATCATTATTTTTTTTAGTTCAATTACTTGTTTGAAAGCTGAACCAACTTGTTCAAAGTCATTCTATTGGTTGAGAGTTGAACTAACTGATAACTGACAATTTGGTTGAAAATGTATACACTTTGTTTTAAATTCTTCTTTCTTGGTATTCGTGAAAAAATTGATTTTCTTGATTGGAAATTTAAATTTCTGTTTGAAAGTTGAAGTATATTGTTGAAAATAATTTTATTAGTTGAAAATCCTTTTCTTTTGTTTGAAATTCACCTTTTTTTAAACCTTTCGTTTTTTCAGTTAAAAGTTAAAACTTTTAACTGAAAATTTAGCTGTTCAATTTCAAGTTAAAATCTATCTTTTTTTTTTGTAAGAAGTCAACTATTTTGTTAAAAATGCATCATTTTTGGTTAAATTCGACGGTTTCTGATTTATAATCAAAATAGTTTTTGGGTAAAATCATCAAATATTAAATTTCTCATTGAAAATTAATCTTTTTTGATTTAAAATTTCACTGTTCAGTCAAACTTCTTTATTAAATATTCATTCTGAATATTTAGCAGAAAATTCAATTATTTTAAGAAATTTTACTGTTTGTTTTTAACACTTATCTTTTTAAATAAAAAATACATCGTTTTCATTTAAAATTCAACATTCTTTTTAGAAATGTATCTTTCTTCACGAAAATTCAACTATTTGGTCTCAAATTCAACTGTTTGGTTGATTATTAATTTTTCTTTGAATCACTTGATTCGAAATTTATCTTTATAGGTCGAAAATTCAACAATGTGGTTAAAAATTCAACTATTTTGTTAAAAATTTAATTGTTCTGTTTAAAATTATACATTTTTGTTCGAAGTGATCTTTATTGTTTGGAAATTCAACTGCTTTGTTGAAAATTCGTCCTTTTGGATTGCAAATTCATCCTTTTGATAGAAAAGCTTTGTTGAAGATTCAAAAAAAAAAAAAGTATACGTTCCTTGGTTGAAAATTCAACAGACTTCGAATAGTTGAAGACCTGACTGTCTTGTTAGAAATGAAACTGCTTGTGGTTTAGCAACATTTTAATTTTCATTAAAAATTAGCAATTATAAATGAAATATCAAAAACAAAACAATTTGAAACTAAGCTATTTGAAATAAAAAGCCTTGAATCGTTAATATTTCAGAGTGTTAAATTCATACTTTGAACGTTACAATTTTAATTGTTCTATTTACAAATGTTTCATAACTGTAAGTGAAATTATTGAAATTATTGAATTATTGAATTAAAGTGAAAAAGTTTTCATTTTCAAGATTTCGAATCTTTCAATTTCAATGACCGTGATCAATTCTTTCTCAATTGTTCAATTTTTATTTGCAGTCAAAAAGTCATAACTTAAAATCGTCTCATTGCAATATTCTAAATATTTGTTATCCTAGGTCGAAAAAGAACAACTTCTTGGCTGCGAAACATCTAAATTCCTGTAGATTCTTTTGTATGCAAATGTTTGATAGTTAAAATATTTTGTAAATTCTTGTAGAAAATTAAAACTACAATAAAATACAACGATGTACAAAAAATACAAAAAAAAAAGTACAAAATTTGTCTCAATAATAGAAAAAAGTTGTACTTTCGTGTAATTATGGTTGTAATTTCATTGTAGGGTAGAGTGTCCTAAGTCGGCACTGTGGGTTAAATCGGCACCCTTGCGTTTCTCAAAGATAGTGTGCGTCAAGCTGTTAGACATGGACGTAATTTACGCTGACGATTGTCAATTTAGTTTCGTGTTCGTAATAGCATGAAATTTGTAAACATTCGTAGTGGTCCTGAGTCGGCACAATACAGATGGTCCTGAATCGGCACCTTTTCTTCCGTTACTTTTGTTGCTCTATGTGTTTTTTTATTTGATTGTGTTTTCTCTCTTACTTTTCGCTAATTCTATTCTTTACATGTTTTTTAATTGTAAATTGTATACATTTGTCCATTTCCTCCTAAAATTGATAACCTGCCCTTTGTGTTGCATTTGAGTGGGGAAAATTATGTAATGACTCAGAACCAGGGCGTGCCGACTTAGGACCACCATTTTAAAAAATAACCAAAATCGACTTCTTCTCTTTGCGCTGAATTGCGACCGCAAAAAGAACTTCACACTGCTCTGAACGGCATAGAATGTTGTACATGAAGGATCGTATCTGATCAAAGACACTAAAGCTCTATTAAACCCCGTTTACCCTCTTTTTCCGAAAAAACTCTTACTGTGCCGACGTAGGACCACTATCCCCTATCAATTTGTAGATTCCTGTGAAAATAGTTTTAGTTTTCTGTACTTTTCTGTAAAAAAATTTCCACCAGGCTTGAATCACACCATGTATCATTGCTAAAAAATTGGTCTCACAATATCTTCCCGACAATCACTCGCACAAACTGAATTGTGATTTATTTCAACCCTCTATCGAATAAACAATCCCGAGTCAAGAAAGTGTGTTTGTGTGTGGCAAAAGCGCACTGACTTCCCACACACACAATACACTATATACGGCAAAAGAAGGAGCCCACGGGAAGTGTGTGAAGAAGTGAATACACAGAAGCCACCTACCGTGCGAATCCTCGCAGGTGTTAAATCCGATAGCATCGTGACTCCTTCGCGGTGTAGCGAGAGAAATGTCGGTATCTCGCGATTCTCCGCGGAAACGTTTGACTCTCTTGTATACGTGGGCATTCGGCATCGGATAGCGGATAGCCAACCTGTGGATACAAGTACTCGCTGCTGGGCTGCCTACAAAGGATACCGATCTCCAGCCACCCAGTCGAGGAGAAGATTCCGGTGTGTGGAATATACATTATGCGTGACTACACCGCCCGCGGTGCCCCAGGTGTGGACCTGTGGACTCCTTCCAACCTACAAACTCTCCACTTTTATACTTCCCAATGAATGTTTTATTCTTTATTGTATTTTAGAAATTATTACTATTGTGCTTGTTCAAAGAAACCGAATCAACAATCGATAATAGGACATTCATTTGTATTTCCCATCTAGGGTCGTCTATATATTACTTTACGGATTTCTGGACGATTTTTGGACAGCCATTTGTTTCGTAAATTTTAGTATATGATTCTTTTATTTTACTATAAATACAACTTTTTGTAAGTGTGTAAAAGTTATTGCCAATTTTTCATGTGTACGGTTTTCGATAACAAATAATAATTATGAAATCATATTTTGGAAAAAAATTATTGAGTTATATATATATATTTGTAGGTGATTCAATGCCAATCCATTTAAATATATTAAGATTTTCCAAATAGGAAAAGGAAACAATCCAGAATATCCCAATGTATCTATAAATTAACTGAATTCAAAATACTCCTTTTCACAAAAATGTTTTGATAAAAAGAAAGAAAAAAAGATTTCTTACAATAAAATTGAGGTAAAAATATGTAAACTCAATTTAAAGAAATCCTAAATTATTTATGAGCAACCCTGTAGATTGGAAAGAATCATGAGTTTAGTGTCTCTATTAAAACATTTCTTGAATTCACATGGAAATAAAATTCATTTTATCATGAATAATTTTTACAAAAAAGCTAGAAAAAGATTCATAATCAAAAAATAAAATTCAAAACAATCTAACTTTTCGGCTCATTAGAGACAAAATAACATAATGAAAAAAGAGGGAAAAAAATGTAAAAAGTCAACCAAAAACCAACCTCTCACTCCTTCGTTTTTATACTACGAGCGAACCAACATGTCGGAATTTTATTTTTTGATAACGAATCTTTTTCTACACGGAGAAGCTCTGGCACGAGCGGTTAGTGTTAAAATAATTATTTTTTTCATAGCACTAGCCACAGTTGCCAACACACTATTCGCTCGTGAATTCACACGAGCGGCTAGTGTGAATTCACGAGCGGGCAGTGTGTTGGCAACTGTGGCTAGTGCTATGAAAAA